>VZQC01004746.1:1442159-1520379 GCA_009823505.1 Rhizomys pruinosus | reverse complement strand
GTTGGTTTCCTTATCTTTTTCAGCATGGGATCTTTTCAGTGTTTCTACTTCCTTCTGGAGTTTGTCATTCTCTCTCTCTAGGTCCTTCTTGAGTTCTTCATTCTCTTTTCTTAGTTCTTTGCTTTGCTCTTTATAATCTTGTAGTTCTTTAAATATGTTCCCAATTGTGTTTCTGATATCTGTGTCCTGGGCCATCCCCAGAGGGATCCCACTGTAGGAATCTTCTATAGGGTTGGTAGAGCTTGGTGCAGGATTATCCTGCCCCTTTCCCGTGTTGTCTCTTCTTCATGTTCCTGGCATATGGGCTTCTACTTGCCTGTATTCCAATGTGAGTCCTAAATGCCTCTTCACTGTGTTGAAGGCTTGCTTTGCTTGCCTCCTTCAGATGCCTTCGTAGTTGGGGGGGGGGGTGCTCTTTAGCTCAAGGCCCTGGTACCTGCACTTCAGCTGGTCTTGGGAGATCTCAGATCTCAAGACTCACACAACCCTACCTTTTATACCAGCTGGGGGGATAACTCTGTCCCCACAGCCACAAAAACCAATTAAGCCAACACAACTGGATTAAGGGATTAACTATATTAAGTCAATCAGCAATCAGCCTTGCTGAAGCACCCACTTCCTACCTACCTTCCTGTATTTCAGCTGGTCTCAGGAGATCTCAGATCTTTACCAGTGGTCTTTCCTGACCTCTCACAGAGCCAAGCCTCGGCTGCTCTCTGTGACCCCTTCACATTTCAACACCAGAACCATATAGAAGACTCTTACACATTGCCAAGTCTTGCTTCCAGCTTGAGGTGGAGGGTTGGACCCCCTCTGAACCACAGCTTCTGTGTGCTGACCCTGAGGAAATTCTTCCCAGAAGATTTCACCACAGTGATGCTGGTCTCTTGTTACTTACAGCTGATTTTTCAGCCCCAGCTAACCAGCATCAACTGTCCCAGTACAACAAAGGCTTTACTTCAGATTCTGGTCTCTTGTTACTTACAGCTTATTCTTCAGCCCTAGGTGACCAGAACCCACAGATTCTTAATTTAAAAATATCACATAAACAGCCCTGATGCTCTCTGTTTCCCCTTGAAGCTGCATAAGCCAGGCCTCCATCATCTACAGCTCTTTCAGCATAACTGTTCCAAGTTGCACAGCAACAACTTTAGACATTCAATGATTTTTCTAGCCCAAAGTTCCAAATGCTTCCACAATCCTCCCCCAAAACACCAAGGTTAGGTATTTCACAGCAATAGCCCACTCTCTGATATCAATTTCTGTTCTAATTTTCTCTTCAATTGCTGTGACAAAACACTCTGACCAATACCAACTTGGGGAGGAAAGGGTTTATTCAGCTCACATCTCCTGGGCCATGGTTCATCACTCAGGGAGCCCAAGGTAAGAACTCAGGGCAGGAACCTGGAGTCAGGAGCTGAAGCATAAGCCATGGAGGAATGCTGCTTACTGGCTTGCTCCAAGAGCCCAAATTTTCTGACCACCTCTTCACCAAATCACAGTCTCCCAAAGTTCAGTAGCCTCATCACTAATTCCAAGATCAGAGGAAGAACCTTGGGATGACAGTATTCCTGAGGTTTCTAAGTAGAGTTGAGGGTCATAATCTCTATTTTCTCACAGATGAAATGAGCAACTTGGGTTGGCAGCTCCTATCAGGACTGGCTTCACAAGCTTCAGAGATTTTGCATAGGTCCCCACTGGCCTTCAAGGTCTGCCTCTGCCCTCTTGAAACTGTCAATTTTTAAGGAAGTTTCCTCAAATTTTCATTTTTGTCCTGGATCTTACAAATTACATACTGGCTCTTGCTCTGGTGCACATCTAGTTTACCAGTTGCACAAACAGGAGCTCTGCAGCCCCCCTCCCCAAGAGCCAAGGTGGCTCACCCCTCCCTTCTGCCTGCCCCCCACTTCCTTGCCCAGAGCACAGTAACTTTTGGTATATAAACACACCACTTTTATCCCTCGGACTTTCTCTGAATCAGTGTCTGTCTTTCTTTGTCTTTCTATTCCATTGGGTAACTTTCTCATGGTCCCCTCCCTACTCCTTGCCAGAGCTAAGCCTAGAAACTATCGGCCTGCAGGCAGGAGACAGCCTTGAAGCTCACAGTCCTGTGGGACTGCCAGGCCTGGTTCTAGGAGGGACGAATATCGTGTGGATTGCTGCCTCACATGACTAAAGGAACATCAGAAGATAGAAACTCCCACACTGCTCATTTATGAGTATGAAAAGAGTCCATTTTCAGTGGCTGCAGAGATGGCTCAGTGGTTGAGTGATAACTGCTCTTGCAGAGGACCCAGGTTGGATTCCCAGCATCAAACATGGTGGCTAACAACAACAGTCCATAATTGCAGTTCCAGGATATCCAATACTTTCTCTGACCTCTGCAGGCATTGCATGACATGGGTGTACTTATACACATGCAGGCCATACACTCATATGTATAAAATAAAAATAATAAAATAGAAAAAAGAATACATTTTCTTTTTGCTATAATCATTGAATGATTATAACTATTTGATGAATATTGAAATCACCAACTTGCGTCCCATATTTGTAGATACATTGAGCAAATGCAAGCCTATTTTTTATCTAGTTGTCATCAGAAATATACAATACCTAGCCCTTTTCCACTTAAAATTTTGTAAGCATACACTTGTCCTTGCCTTCACATAGTTTCCATATTTGTCATTTTTTAATATCACTTTCATATTCTAGAATGTAAATACATCATGAGTTTTAAGCCAAGCCCCAATGTCTGGGCATTTGGGTTGCTTCCAATTTTTATAAATAGCATTTGCAAGAGCAGCTAAGTAAAAATTATTTTTTCTCTCTTTTTTTCCATTTGGAGTATATTCTCAGAAGTGGAATTATCAGGTCAAAGGGTAGGAATAATTTTATAGCTCCTAAGGATTGCTAGATTGTTCTCTTGAAAAATTGGACCAATATATGGAGCTACCAACAACATGTGTGTGTAATAGCTTCTAAAGTAATTAATTGTTTTATTAGTTTAATAAGTACATAATGATTCTTTAAATTGAGGGGGCTGGAGAGATGGTCAGTAGTTAAGAGCATTGACTGTTCTTGCAGAAGACCTGGGTTTGAATCCCAGCACACATATGTCAGCTAACAACCATCTGTAAATCCGGTTCCAGGCACTGCATGACACAGGGGCACCTACCTATCTGCAGACAATACATTCATACACACAAAATGAAAATAATAAATAAAAAAGAATTTACTTTAAAAATTGACAATAGCTTAAATGTTCAGTGGTAGGGGAAGAAGGCTTTTTAAAATTGTTTTTGATTTGTTTATTTTTATTTTATGTATGTGTTTGCCAACATGTATGTAAGTACACCTGTGTCATGTAATGCCAGTGGAGGCCAGAAGAAGGTGGTGTATCCCCTGGAACTAGAATTTCAGGAGGTTGTTAGCTGTAATGTGGACACTTAGAACCAAACCTGGATCCTCTGCAAGAACATCCAGTACTTTCAACTGCTGAGCCATCTCTTTAGTCCCAGAAACAATGTTTTTTTTTAGAAACAATGTTTTAAAGCATGATGAATCTGTCCATTTTTTAATATGGTCAGTAAAACCAGTTCTTAAAGACACCAAAATCCCTGGCCTGGCTCATTGTCATTTCAGCTATTTTGTGCTCCATAGTAACCTTGTGCATGGAACTCCCAGTGGGCTACCCCATTGTCTGTGCTATAGAGGCAGACAAAACAAGGTGAGGGCCTAGCGCCACATCTCTAGATCTGTGCCCTTCTGGGATCTCCCAGCCTTTACCTGTGAGCTAGGTGGGATAAGACTGTCACTCAGCCTCACCATGCTGAGAGAGGGGCCACATGGCAGAATGGAGCCGCCAAGGTAGTTGCTGCATCATTTTCTGGGAAATGGTTGGCTGGGCAGTCACTGCTCAACACTGACTTGCCCCATGCAGTCTCAACCTTCCTCAGAGAGAAAGAAACAACTGTGATCCCTCCTACATCCCCTGAGCTGCAAGCCTCCAGCCGGGAGACACAAGGTCAATCTGATTAATCATATTTATTCAGCAAAAACTGAGAAAACACAATATGTTGTGCACTCTTCCACGCTTGATGATTTAACCATTTAGTTGCTCTAATACTATGGTAAGGTGAGAAATATCTCCTAGAACAAGTAAAGAGAGAGAGGCTGTGCAAGTTAAATGACTTGCTTACCCAGATGGCTAGAGATGAACCAGGATTCAACCCCAGGGTGTGTACTGCCAGAGTCCACACACATGTACTATAGACTAGGCCGTTTCTAAGTGTCACCGCAGAGCCAAGACAGACCCTGGACAGCACCTACTCCAAGCCATTTCTTTGGAACTGAGGGCTCAGCAAAGACAACCCAACCCAAAGTGCGTAGTGCTTGAGGCAGGCAGAATGCAGGCCCCTAACCTGGACAGCCCTCCCTCCATATCATGTCCCACTGGGGTGCCTCCACCGTCATTGGATCCACGACTGGGCTGCAAACCTGTTCTGCAGTTTCTATGGGACGACCTTCAAGGCCGCTAGTCCCAAGGACCAAAGCTCAATAATTGAACAGTCTCAGTGCTGATGGAACAATCAGACTGGACAGGTCAGACCTGGAAAAAAATCAAGCTGAGACAAGCACTTTCTGGAGAAACTCCAAACCCGTTCTTTGCTCTGGCCAACAGAGCAGTTTCTTTCAGTATTTCTGTTCAGGGGAGTCAAAGCCTTAATGAGAGATGCAGCTAAATCATATTTGTTTAAAAGAATCTAATGCAGAGGGACAGAGGAGGGAGGATTCTCCAAGGCCCATTCCATCCACACAAGAGAGCCACTTTTCACCAGGATCAGTGCCAGGCTGGTCCCTCCCATGCCCCTTCCCACCATTTCTATCCATCCCCTGCCCTCGGCCTCCCCATACCCAGCCCTTCCTGTGTGAGAAACCCACCCCACTCCTTGGAGACCAGTTCTGTTACTTCCTCCCTCCCCTTCCCCTCTGCTGAGGTGCACCCTCTTTGAGCTCCTGTGGTTATAAATAAATGATGTCTAGATTGATTAGAGGATTGGCTTTCCCTCTAACAACAACCCTGAACTCTCATTTCTGAAATCTTCACATTGGGTTATCGGTGGAAAGAGGGCTCACCTGGGAATGCAAGATTACTAAACTGAGAGTCAGGAAATGAGGTTCAAATCCTGCACCTTCCACAGATTCTGCATCCTCGAGTAAATCAGTAAAGTCTCCAAGCCTTGGCTTACTCCAGGAAAGGAGATGGCAACTGGTGACCACTGTTCTTTAGAGAAGAATTGGGGGAGAAGTAAATAAGATTGGCGTGAAAATACCATGACATGTAATGCCCAACTCAGACACATAGAGCTGCAGCAGGTCAGACGGATGAGCCAAGGAAAGCCCTGCTGATTGCTCTGACCTTCATCTTCTACCTCCTTATTAGGGACAGTGACACCTGCTCTTCCCCCATATCTCCTAATGTTGTTGACACATACATAAAGATAGTGTTACTATAGTGTCTCTCCCTTCTGATATTGCATAATGGGTGGTTTTTTGTTTGGGAGTTTTGGTGTTTTGTTTTGTTTTGTTTTTTGAGACAGGGTCTCCCTGTAGCCCCAGCTGGCTTAGAACTCACTATGTAGACCAGGCTGGCCTCCATCTCAGAGACCTACCTGCCTCTGCCTCCTGAGTGCTGAGATTATAGGTGTATACCACCATGCCTGGCTTGCATAATGTTTTTAAATGATACTTATGGAGATTTTTAAGTGTAAACTTCAGAACATAAAACTGTGTATATTAGATAAAGAAAAAAACATGGAAGAGACTAAAAGGAAAGATACCCTTCTGATAATAGATGTTCAGCCTATTAATATTCTTTACCTGTGATATAAACTTTTTTCTGCAATGACAATGTATTGGTAGCTAACAAGGCAGAGGAAGAAACAAAATGTTTTTCATTCAGGTTTCTTAGAAAGTAAATGAAAAGTCTTCTTCTCGAGTTGCTCGGACAGAGATATACCGTAACAGCCAAATTGATGTTGTAAAGCCTGCTGCATACAGTGGGCGGGTGGGGGGGGGCACCCTGCAGGGAAAGAGGAAAGGAGGTGACTGGACAAACAGCCCAGAATCCACAGGGACACCTGTGGACTCATGTACAGAGACCAACCTATGATGTCATGAGATCAGAAACTCCTACTCGCCCCCACCCCATCCTCATCCCTGTTCCATTTTCTAGATCAAAATCATTAAGTTAAGCTTGGGAAAACAACTTATCTGAGATATCAGGTCTTTTGGTTCCCACTTCCAGTCCCTCTGTGTCTTCTCTGGAGTCTGTGAATGGTTGTACCCCCCACCCACCATCACCATCACCACTGAAGCTGGTGCCTCTCTGCTCATTAACCATTTCACAGTACCCTGTTGGGTACATCCACTGAGGAAATCAGACTCACTAATAGGGTGAGAATCTACCATAACTTTGACCAAAAAATAAAGTTGTTGTAGATATAGTGGCTTGAGTAATAAAAAACATAGAACTAGAGCTTAAGGCACCAGCCTCATCTTGCAGGAAGAAGGCGGAGCACAGGGATCTTGATGACTCGCACAGCTAGCTTGTACATGTGCTGATTCATAAACCCAGTTCTTCATTCTCCTGTTCAGTGTTTTTTTTTATTATGTTGTACAGCTTCCTCAAAGTGAGTGAATGAAAAACAATAAAAAATGACAGTGCTATATTTCAATAAATGTTAGACTGGAAATTGCAAAATATTCAGAACATACATAATAGTCTATGCTGGACAGCTTTAGTGTCAACTTGACACACCTGGGTTGAGGGAACCTCAATTAGGGAATTGGCTCCATTGGACTGGCCTGTGGCCACATCTGTGGAGTATTGTCTTGACTGTTGAGCAATGTGAGAGGGCCCACCCACTATGGGTGGTACCACCCTGGGCCGGTTGTTGTGTACTGTATAAGAAGTTAAGCTGGGCATGGGCCAGGGGAGCAAGCCAGTGAACAGCATTCTCCATGGCCTGTGCTTCAGCTCCTGCCTCCAGGTTCCTGCCCTGAGTTCCTGCCTTGGGCTCCCTGAGTGAGAACTGTGACCCAGGAGATGTAAGCTGAATAAACCCTTTCCTCCCCAAGTTGGTGTTGGTCAGAGTGTTTTGTCACAGCAATGGAAGACAAACTAGGACAGAAAATGGTACCAGAGAGTGGGGTATTGCTGTGATAGACCTGACCTTGGTGTTTTGGGAAAGGATTGTGGTGGCATTTGGAACTTTGGGCTGGGAAGATCATTGAGTGCCTAAAAATCATGGGTATGGAACTTGGAACAGTTTTGCTGAAAGAGTTGTAGAAGATGGAGGCCTGGCTTGTGAAGTTTCTAGTTTCAAAGGGGAGCAGAGATCATCAGTCCTGTGTAATCTGTGGGTTCTGGTCAGCTGGGGCTGAAGAATCAGCTGTAAGTAACAAGAGACCAGAACCTGAAGTGAAATCTTTGTTGTACTGGGACAATTGATGCTGGTTAGCTGGTGCTGAAAAATCAGCTGTATGTAACAAGAGACCAGCATCACTGTGGTGAAATCTTCTGGGAAGAATTTCTTCAGGGTCAGCACACAGAAGCTNCAGACCTGGGCCATAGGCCAGCCCAATGGAGCCAATTCCCCAATTGAGGCTCCCTCAACCCAGGTGGTCAAGTTGACACTAAAGCTATCTCAGCACAATTGACCCCTTGTCAACTTGACACACAAAACACATCACTATTAAACCACCACCTTTCCAATCTCTATCCCCAAGTATGATGTTAACATTAAATCACAAACCTACGACAGTACACACCTTAAAAAGCCCCACAGTCCTTAAAATGTCCAAATACTTAAAAGTTCACAAGTCTTGTTAAAAGTATCTTAACTGTGGCTCTGTAAAATCCAAAACCAAGTATGTCTATATTCAAAAGGGAAAACAGACACACTACAATAAAACAAACTTCCGGCAAGTAGCTCAGGCTGGACACCTGGGACTCACTCACGATCTTCTGGCTCCAAAGGGTTTAACGTGCGCTCCCTTCTCTGACTCTGCCGTCCACGTGAGGCACACAGCTCACATCATCTCGCAGGCCCAGGCTGAGTCCATTCCACACCTGCCGCTGCCTTGGTGTCGGGTCGTCCCAGCTCCCCAGTCCTGAACACTGACTATCCAACCCCAAAGCTGGGGTGTGCCACTGAAACTGAGGCAGCACCTCACCAATGGTCTTTCTGACCTCTCCTGCAAAGCCTCAGCTTCTCTCATGATCCCTGCATCCTGGGGTTCTTCACTGCCACGGAGGTGCACTTCCACCAAACTGGTCTTTCCTGACCTTCTCAGTGCCAAGCCTTGGCTGTCCTCTGTGACCCCCTCAAATTTCAGACCAGAACCATATAGGGGACTTGTAACATTACTAGTCCTGCTTCTGGCTTGAGCTCAGGCCCCTTCTGGATAACTGATAGAAGAAAAAGTTGGCAGCAGACTACAAGACATAGGCGTAGGAAAAGACTTCCTAAATCAGACAGCAGCTGCACAAGAATTAAGGTCGACAATTGACAAATGGGACCTCATCAAACTCAAAAGCTTCTGTACATCAAAAGAAACAATCAAGGAAGTGAAGAGAAATCCCACAGAGTGGGAGGAAACCTTCACTGCAGATACATCTGACAAAGCATTGATTTCCAGAATATATAAACTACTCAAAAAACAAAGAAAAAAGAAAACAAATGACCCGCTCAATAGATGGAGCAAAGAACTGAACAGAGACTTCACAAGCGAGGAATTAGAGATGTCTGAGAAACACCTCAAGAACTGCTCAACATCACTAATCATTAAGGAAATGCAAATGAAAACCACTTTAAGATATCATCTTACTCCAATAAGACTGGCTAGGATCAAGAAAACAAATGATACCAAGTGCTGGAGAGGTTGTGGGGAAAGGGGAACACTCATCCACTGCTGGTGGGAATGTAAACTCGTACAGCCACTATGGAAAGCAGTGTGGAGAACCCTTGGAAGACTTGGAATGAACTTGCCACCCGACCCAGCCATACCACTCCTGGGCATGTACCCTCAAGACTTACGCCACCACAGAGATACATGCACGGCCATGTTTATTGCAGCTCTCTTCACAATAGCAAGGAGCTGGAACCAACCTAAATGCCCCTCAACTGACGAGTGGATAGAGAAAATGTGGTACATCTACACAATGGAGTTCTATGCAGCAGTAAAGAAAGACGACATCACGAGCTTTGCAGGAAAATGGCTGGAGCTAGAGGACATCATGCTGAGTGAAGTAACACAGTCCCAGAAAAACAAACGACGAATGGTATCCCTCATCTGTGGATGCTAGTGCCAATTACCCAGTTGTAAGTATTTCTTGTGTAGGGCCCCCTGAGCTTCTGTACAAAGCAGTTGGACATAATGCATTTTGGAAACAACAACAACAACAGAAAATACTGCATCAAAGAACTGACTGAAACAGTGAACTTCTGCTCAAAACAGTCAACGTCCCCATGGAAAATATTGAGAAAGACTAAGAGATGGAAAGCATGTTTGGCAGAATGCACGAGCTCTGACGGGGTGGGGGAATGAGCGGGAACACGGGTCTAGATTTGTTAAAAATAAATAAATAAATACAATAAAAAAAAAATAAAACACAAAGAAGGGCTGGAAAGATAGTGGTAAAGTGTTTACCACTCGGGAATGAGGACCTTAGTTCAATCCCCCAAACTCATAAAGCCTAGTATGTGGGTGGAGGGGGGATATGCTTATAACCCATGCATTGAGGATGTGGAGACAGGGAGATTCTTGGGACTCACTGGCCTGCCAGCCTTGCCTATGAGTGAGCTCCGGTTCACAGTAAGAGACCCTGGCTCAATAAAACATGGCAGAAGTCTCCTAAGGAATGACACCAAGACTGACTTCTGACCTCCATAAACACACACACACACACACACACACACACACAAACACTCATTCATGCACATAGGTACACACAAAACAACACAAAAGGACAAAAAGAAAATAACAAATAACCCACAAGAGAAAGTTATTTGAAATCTTGGAACAAGAGAAGCATTTCCAAATAAAACATAATACCTCAAGTCATAATGAAAAAGTTGACAAATTGTAACTAAATATATACAAATTAAAACTTCCTTATAGAAAAATCATTTTAAATAAAATTAAAATACAAATGAAAAGATAAGAGAAAAGCTCTGCAGCATGTGTAACAAACAGGAGGATTAACCTGTAGACTTTAAGTATAAATTTAAATTGATTATAAAAGCCCAAATATCCAACATAACCAAAATATATAGGATCTATTTTTTTAATTCAGTAAAAATAAAACTTAAATGACTAATACATCATTTTTAAGATGCTCTACTTCATTTATAATTAGAATACATGTCAAAAAATATTTAAAGATTGGCTGGGTATGGTGGGACATGCCTTTAATCCCAGCATTTGGAAGGCAAAAGCGGGCAGATCTCTTTGAGATCCAGCCCACCCGGGTCTACATAGAGTGTTCCAGGCCAGACATGGCCACAGGGTGACCCTGTCTCAAAAATAATGGTTAAAAATGACAATCCAGGGCTGGATAGATGGTTCAGTGGTTAAGAGCACTGGCTACTTTTGCAAAGGAGCTGGCTTCAATTCCTAGCACCCACATGGTGGCTAACAATGGTCTGTAACTCCAGTTCCAGGGGAATCCAATACCTTCTTCTGACTTCCATGGGCATTGCACAACATGGGTGCACTTATGTACATGCAAGTAATATACTCATATACTAAAATAAAAAATATTTTTTTAAAAAAATCCATTCATGCCAGGTGTGGTGGTGCACGCCTTTAATCCCAGCACTCAAAAGAGGCAGAGGCAGGCGGATCTCTGTGAGTTCAAGGCCAGCCTGGTCTACAGAGTGAGCTCCAGGCCAGCTAGAACTAAAAGGGAGACCCTGTCTCAAAAAGACCAAAAAAAAAATTCATTCATTTTACAAAACACTGTAACTATAGGCACTGTTTTCCAATTAAGGCTAACCTATTTATATAAACATAAAAATATCTCAAAAAAAGGTTTCAAGAAACAATGTACAGCAAGACAAAAATACTACGATTCTATTTAGGCTTAAAAGCTTTATATCTGTGCTTTTTTATGCACATACACATGTACATGTGTGGGCAAACTTCTAAAGGAATATATATATATATATATATATATATATAACACTGTTAACAGCAGTGATCACCATTTACTTTATTTAAAGTATAAATTTGTTTGACTGGTAAAACTATATTCTTCTACTCTTATATTTTACAGAGCAACGAAGTAAGGTACTAAAAAGATCATTGTAGCTGCTTTTCCCTAAACCAAAATGATGAGTATTGTTTAATTTTTTAATTTTATTTATTTTTTATGTGTATGAATGTACTGTCTGCATGTAGGTTGGTGCACCCGTGTTGTGCAATGCTGAGGAGGTCAGAAGAGGGTGTCAGATTCCCCTGGAACTGGAGTTAAAGATGATTCTCAGCCACCATGTGGGTGCTGGGGATCGAACCCAGGTCCTCTGCAAGAGCAGTGGGCACTCCTAACCGCTAGGCCATCTGTCCAGCCCCTGTTTAATTTTTTAATTAATGAGATAATTAGCTTTAGAATCTCCAGAAAGCTCCCTCTAAGGCCACCTTCCACCTTCCTGGTCCTGATTCCTTCTTAGTCTGTTCTCAGAGTGCACTTAGAAGCCAAACCCTCCTGCTGGCAAGAGACACCTTCAGATTCTTCAGGTTCTGTAGAAGCATCCTTGCTCTCCCTTCCTCCCCTTCACGGCTCCATTGCCACTCAAGCTAGAGCCTGCTTTGGGCTCTAACTCTGGCCCTTTCCTCATACATTACTGACATGTTTCAAGTGAGGGATAGACACCACTAATGGAAATCTATTACAGGTCTACAAAAAGGTTAAAGGTGGAAAAACAACTTTAAGACATCACATAAAAACACAGGGCAGTGTTGTCTTTCGTCTTGAACCAGGCGAAGTTCTAGACCCCTTCAGTCAGAAAGACAGTTCCAGGTCCTATGCAAGAAAAAATCTAGGCTGATGAAATTCAAGGAAAGAAACTTTATAAGGTTAACTGGGTGTGGTGGTTTGCATGAGTGTCCCCCATAGGCTGTAAGTATTCAGACATTTGTCTCCAGTTGGTGGCGCTGTTTTTGGAGGTCTTAGAAGGTGTGGCCATACTGGGGGAAGTCTGTCAATAGGTTTTAACAAGCCCTCTGTGGTCTACAGTGGCTTCCTCTCTGTTTCCTGTGCTCTTTGCGAGATGTGACCCTCGGTTTGCTGTTCCAGATCCAGCTGCCACACCTCCCGCCACAATGGACTCTAATTCCCTGGAGCCGCCAATCGTAAGCTCAAATAAACTCTTCCTTTTATAAGTTCCTTGGTCATTTTCTCCCATCCAAGATAGGAGAATTTCTCCCCCACAAGATGTAAAAAGATGTTGGACTCAGAAAGTCATGTATTCACCAGAGCACGCGCGCACACAGAGCCTTTTCTCGGAGGTGCTCATTTCGCACAGTCTCAAAGTAGGTACCAAATCTTGTTTACATTTGAAGAAGACCATTCTCTAAAATGTGGTAGCACCAAAAATTACCTGGGTTTCCAAAGACATAGTAACAAAAGGTTAGGGGTCCATAGGAAAAGTAAATATGGTCCCCATCTTTGAGCTTTCCAATCATGAAGAAATCTTGGGACTCAAGTTATCTTTTAGAGAGGACAATGTCAGAAAAAAATATTTCATATTGAAACCAGCTGGAGAGTGTGACTCAGAGATATGAATTTTGCCACACTGGGCTATGAGAAGTTCAGAAATGGAGCTCAGTAAGCACTGGGTGCCACTGAAATACAGACAAGCACCCTGAGGGTTCAGCAGAGGCATCCCCAAAATAGTGGGTCAGGATTCAGTTACGGTCTGTCCACTGCGTTCTTGTAATCTTAGACCACTAAACCATATTGCAAAACCTGTTTCTCAACAGTAAAGAAATCTCAGGGTGCAGATTACACTCAACAAGAGGGTCAGCTGGGCAGACAGATCATAATGAAAACCAGCTTGGCATGGTTTAACTAAACGTTATAACTTACAGTGACCCATGACTCTGGGAAACACTTCCAAAGAAACCAGCTCTTCAACCCTTGACTTTAGGAAGCACAGCTCTTCGTTACTGTACCTCAACTACATCTTTGTGTTTTGAGGGGGCTGATGTAGCTCTCTGTGTGGTCTCCAAGAACCCCACATTCCTCAGGGCCATGTCCCCTCCCCAAGCCATCTTACTGCACATTCCTGCATTCCTCTGTCTTTCAGCTTGCTGCTTTTGTGCTGATCCTAATGGCCACGTCTTGCAACCTCAATCCGTTTATCAAGTAGTCTGATCTAATTTCTGCACTCTTCATCCCTGCCTCTGGGACCGCTCCCAGAATCCACACAGCTAGCAGCCCTCCCCACATCCTGGTTTCCCCCACTCATGTTGGCTGGACCTGTCACATAACTCTCAGTCCCACATAACCCCAGCAGGGGCCTCAGCCAGGGCTGCCTGGCCATTGGTATCAATGAGTTGACTCATCGCCTTCACTATCAAACAAATTTATGGTTTCCCCTGCTTGGGACTAAGCCCACCTCTGTTGCTTTTTTAGCCAAGGCCACTGCCCAGACAGTCTTTACTCTGGATACCAGAGAGATAAGGAAGTTATTTTCTAATCACAAATTAACTCTGGGGTGTCTGGAGACCTACAACATGCTGTTGGGTGGTCTCTCTTCCTCTGCACACCCCTCAACACACACAAAGCCCATGCTTACCACATGGACCCAGCTGTTTAGACAGGGGCACTGTGTAGAAACACAATGGAAGCCAGAGTGTTAAAGGTTCTTCCTTCCCCAAATGTACATGCCAGGGATACAGAAGTTGGCTGCCTGCCCAGGAAGCACCCTATCCTCCCTGGACCCCACTTGCCCACCCACCCAGATCCTCCAGGAAACAAGTGCCTAACAAACTGATGGTGGCCACAGCCCACCCCACATCCCCCTCCCCAGCCCAGAAAACCCCATTTGAGGCAGACAGGGCTTCTTAACGAACAATTAGCTTGAATTTTTCATTAGCTGCTGCTTCCTTTGCAGTTCCTGCCTCCAGCCCTTTCCCATCTCCAAGCGATGTATAGCTGGGGAGGCCCCAGCCAGTCATAGAGGAGAACCCAGCGGATGTGTGGCTTAAAGCTACCATGAATCCACCTCTGAAGAGACCCCTAATGAAGATGATTATAAATTCAATCTACTACTTCCACACAGCCAACACGTGGCATACTTTAGACAGGCATTTCCAAGCACACCAGCAAAACTTACCCTGCTGCAAAATTCTTTGCTGCGGCCTGCTGCTAAGGACCATGGCAATGGTACAGATGGGGAAAATGTTGAAAACAGGGCAGAGGTCGTGCACTGGTTAGTGCACAGTGTTGCTTACAATGCACATACACATGCAGACCGTCGTCCTGGCCTCCTAGCACCCCTGAGAGAACAGCATGGTTTATAGAAGAGGAAATTGAGCATCAGGAATAAAAGTGACATAATATAATTATAAAATATAATATAATACAAGTGAATGGCTGGACAGAAGGAAGGATATCTTCCAATCACATTTCCAGACTGGAATCTCAAAATGAGAAAACAAATTATTTTCCTTTTCCTTCCTGGGCCCAGATCCGGAAAACTGACTAGATGTGTGGATGGCTAGAGATCCAAGCACTGCTATTCTCACTACAGGAGACAGCTGAGAGAAGAGAGACAAGAACCCACATATAACACGTGCAGACTGTGAGAGGCGCACATATGTTACAAGGTCCCATACTGGCTTTAGGACAGGAGGCACTGGGCTCCACTGTTGCCTCCGCCACCGTGGCCAAGGGTATCTACTGGAATCAGAGTTCTCCAGGCTGACTGCCTTTCCTCTGTGGGATAACAGAAAGCATCTGCAGGGACAACAGAAGCCCACCTTTCCAGCTGTGCTCCCCAATTCTTTATTTTTTTAATTTATTCTTTTTATCATATGAGTGATTTGCCTACATGTATGTCAGTGTACCATGTGCATGCACTACCAGAAGAGGCCAGGATTTACTGGAACTAGAGTTAAGGATGGTTGTTAGCCACCATGTGGGTGCCGGGAACCAAACTCAGGTCCTCTGCAAGAGCAGCCTGCTCTTAACTGCTGAGCCATCTCTCCAACCCCCTGTTCCCCAAATCTTAAGAGACAGCCACCTACCCACAATCCCATCTATTAATTTGCCTTATGCTTCAAGTTTGTTCCAAGTTACCTCTGGTCAACAGCTGAACTAGGACAAGTGACATGGGGAGAAATTGAAGAGGATGTGTGCCTAAAAATGTGGGAGATGAGAAAGGTGAAAGCCTGCAGAACTGCTCCAGGACAGCTGCCACCTTGCCTCCCCTCCTCAGGAGCAGCACTCCAAGAAGCTGGTCTTCAGAGGGTGTAGCCCCACACCCTAATTACCACCAGAGACTACAAGTCCAGCCTGTCGATAGCCCTGGACAGGCTGCAGCTCCCCAAGCTGGAGCTGAGCTTATTTTACCAGAACATGGTCAGGAGCCCTGGGAAGGAGGAGACTCCCTGCATCCTTGTCTTGAAGACTCTGCTAGGTATCTCTGCCCACTGAAACCTGTGAAATATTTACAGCCAGCCAAGTAGGGGAAGCAAGGGGAGCTGGGACATGAATTATTGACAGCTTCACTCTCATCCTGGCCCAGGCTGCTTGGCCGAGTAGAGGCCCAGGGGAGCCTCAAGGCAATCTATGGGCATTAAGCAGTGTTCTTGAGGAAGCTGGGGTAAAGGCTCCTGACCATCAGGGAGCTAAAGACGATCTGAGCCTTGTACCCCCTCTCCTTTTGGGGTGCCCAGTATTAGTGGGGTGAGATCAAAGTTATTTGTAAAGAGCCCAACTAGACAAAGCCATCTTTGCCCAGCCCAGCCAAGCTGCCCTTTTTCTTTCCCTGACTCCTCTCAGTGGCCCAAAGAGTTGGCAGCCAGGATGTTACTAAGTCCCTGCAAGGTGCTCAGTGGCCTGTCATTACAGAGGCCAGCTGCCTTCACTGAGCTCATTCAAGCATCATCTCCAGTCCTGCAGGATACCAGAGCCAGTGCCTGGCCCCTGGACCAGCCTTGAAGGACCTTTGCTCTCAAACCATCCCTCCTGGGCAAATACAGAGGATGCTGAGCCTAACTCAAACCTCCACAGCACCATCCACGAAAGGGCAATGTCTCCCTCCTCACCCAGCCTCACCAGCTCCTTCCTAGGAGAGAAGAGCTGGACGGCACTGAGGGGAGCAAGCCAAGGAAAAGCAGTCAGAGGACTCTGCTCAGAGTCACGGCACCGAGAGCAGCCTTGACCCTGGGCCTCAGCTTCCCGTCTGGAACTGGAAAACATCTGTAGGAGGATTTTACAAAGAGCTTTTATCTTTACACCCCAGCTCTCCTCCGCCCCTGCTGAAGCCGGAGCATCAACCTCCTTAGAGAAACTGACAACTCGACAGCCAAGGTGGCAGGCCACCCAGCCGTGTGACTGGGCCACAAGAGCAGATGCTTTTTATATTTTCATATTTGTCCTTCCAGGACATGTGGTGCTGGGAGGCTTACTGACTCCCTCCTCCATCTCCCAGCTTGCTACCCTTGACAGACCAGTCCTGGGCAAAGGAAGGAGCAGAGATGGGATGGGGGGTAGGGTAGATCTTAAGCCCATTCCAGACCTGACAGAAGCTGGTAGCAACCCTGCCTGGCCCACAGCCTCCTGACGTTCTCACACAAGGCTCCAGAGAGGACTCTCAGAGAGGAGCAGAAGATGAAGGACAGAATTCTCCCCATCCCTTTCCTAAAAGCCCACCTCCTCTAGCTCTATGGCCTGACCTCCTGCTGCAGGAGGGAGCCACCTCCGTAGCACAGCACAGGGTGTCGCTACCTCCCAATTGCTCTTCACCTCCCTCCTCAAGCTCACGACACTCAGTAACTTTCAAGTTAGCAATTCCAGGGCTTTCCAAAGAAGAAAGGGAAGGCTTAGGGGGCTGAGTGCATGGAGGGGAACAGGACTGAGGACAAAACAGTGTAAATATGGTATAAAATGATCCTTTTGGAGGCTGGAGAGATGGCCCAGCAGTTAAGAGCTGGCTGCTCTTACAGAGGACCTAGTTCAGTTCCCAGCACCCACATGATGGCTAACAACTGTCAGTAACTCCAGTTCCAGGGGATCTGACACCCTCTTCTGGCATCTACAGATATTGCATGCATAAGTGCTCTTATATGCAGGAAAAACAATTGTATGCATAAAAATAAAAATAAATAAATACCATTTTTTAAAAATTTAAGTGGCCGGGTGTGGTGGTACACGCCTTTAATCCCAGCACTTAGAAGGCAGAGCCAGGTGGATCTCTGTGAGTTCATGGCCAGCCTCATCTACAGAGCGAGTTCCAGGCCAGCTGAGACTAAAAGAGAAGCCCTGTCTCAAAAAGAGCAAAAAAAAAATTTTTTTTAATCCTTTGAACTAGACTCAGTATTTCTTAAAGGGGACACTACCCACTTTGGGAGATTTCTTAGTTGTATAGAACTATCATTTATCAGAGGACACCAGAACACATGTCCACCCTGGGCACTGCCCTCTCAGACCCAGATTTCTTGCAATCTCCAGGGAGACAGAACTGCCCCATCCAAAACCACTGACAAAGGTTCTCCAGAGCAGTGGCCAATTCTCTCTCTCTCCTCTCTTGACTAACTCCCTCTGCCTTCATGCTTAGTGCTCATTGTAACAGAGCTTAATGTCCTCCACTAACCCAGGTGCTAGAAACTTGGTCAGCTGATGAGACCATTTTAGGAAGTTCTGGAAACTTCAGGAAGTGGGGTTTCACTGGAGGAAACAGATCACAGGGGATATAGCTCTGAGACCACACCTGCTCTTTGACTTCTCTCCACAGAGATGAACGACCCCTTCCTCCATAGTCTCCTACCATCATGATGTTCTGACTCATAGTTGGCACAGAAACATGGCGCCTAACAAGGGTGGAACAGCCTTTCTGAAACCATGAGGTGAAACAAAAATTCCCTCCTTTAAGTTGTTCGTATCAGTACTTTCATCACAATGAAGGGAAAAGTGCATTCCCCTCCCAACTCTGCTAACAGACCCAGATATCTCACCCTTGTGACTATCAACAAACTATCTCTGCCTATCAGTCAGACTGATTGCCTGACGGCCCCCTCCACCAACAGGAAACCACAAGATTACTCTAGAGTAGGAGTCCTGTGAAACCCAGCCCAGACCTGCATCCAGCCGGCTGGAGTCAGCCCCTTCACGGCCTCTTACACAGTCATCATCCCTGGCCTCGACTTCTGCCTTGGGTACCAGGACCATTGCCTCTGGCTCCACATCCCCAGGCTTTCTTCTGTAAAGTTCACTCACCAACAGTCCATCTCTTTCTGACTCAGGACAAGGCATTTGTCCCAGCCTCAGGGACATGTCAGAGTGAGTGAAGACCAGAACGTCTTTCCCGCAGATGCAGTCCCTCCCTGTAGGTTGGGACCTGTACAAACACCACTCTCATACCTTCATCTGAGCAAGGTTGCAGGGGCTGCAGGGGTTGCAGGAGCTCTGTTCATATTTCCCTTTCCCAATTCACAGCTGAGTGACTTGGTGTCTGTGAAACATCAAGTCCTGTCCTGCTCACCCTCCATCCTGCCCTCCTTGCAAAAACCCTGGCCTTCTTCCACACAGGGCACCATCTATCTACCAATCTTCTACTACCCATCTGTCTACCAACCAGCCACCCACTTGTGTCAACTCATTTCTTCAATATTTAGTAATTATTGAACAAGATGCCATCTCTAGCCACTGTCAGTGAATCATTCCCAAATAGCCCTAAATAAATATGTTTCAAAATGGGTTTTTTAAAAACTGAATACCCAGAAGTAGAGTGCTTCCATTCATTCTATTCATCTTTATTGAGCACCTATTCTGTGTCAGCCACTGTACATGGATATGAAGAGAAAGAAGACATCTGCTTACCAAAGACAAAATAAACAAGTAATCAAGCCATTCAAGAAAAACGTGGTCCAATTTAAAGAGGGCAATGAGCAACGTGTCAAAGAATGGAATAACCGCAATACCTAGCACTGATGTGGCTCTCAGCAGGTATCTGGCACTGTTCTGAGCACGGTTTGTACACTTAACTCGGTGTTTAATGGCAGAATGGCACCGATTTAGGGATGGGAGTAGAGCTGAACCTGAACTGGACCCAGAACAAGCAAGGGCAAGTGAGGCAGAAGGGCACTCACACAGGGTGTTGATCCCAGGAACCCACAAGGAAAAGAAAGCATGGCGGCCAAAAGAGGAGACTGAGGAAGAGGACAGATGTCACCTTCATCCTGTCTTCATATTCAGCTGCCCCTGTGTGCGACAGAGCACCATGTTCAGGAGCTTATCACTCGGTGCTGGTTGGCAGCAGGGGCTTGGTTCACATCGCCTTGCTAAGGGTCTTGAAAAGCCTCTGGATAGTTTTGAAACAGGCGGAGGATTATTGTGCTAAATGGTCTTGAAATTCACTTCTCCCTCTAATGTCCTATGAACAGATAGGAGAGAAAAAGTCTAAATATTCCTGGCCTAGAAGAACCCATGAGGCTAGCAGCTAGTCACAGAGACTAGCCAGGGACACTGGACACTCTGAGAGCCAGCTAGGTGAAGTGTACATCAACCAGACCTCCCTCCAGGATAGACACCTCATGGCCACAGCTACTGGGAGTACTGGCGGCTGACAGCTCACAGCTGCACCTTTCTACAGCAAGTAGGGTGGAAGCCTTCCCTAAACACACACTCCTGTCCAATGACTGATTGATGGACAAACACAACACCTTTCCTTGAGACCTCACATAGGAAGCTCTCAGAAGCCCCATCCTAACGGGATGAGCTGGAACCCAAATGGATCTCAGAACACTTCATCCTCTGCACCCTGCTGTGATGTCAAGCACCCTGCCCTGCCCAGTGAACACCCTCATGCAAATCTTTTGTCACGGGAAACTGACCTGTGGAGATGGGCCATACAGAGTTAAGCCCTTTGATTGTGCTACCTGGACTAGCCTGCCCTGTCAGAATCTTCCCTTCCAATTAATTCTGGTTCTTACTTGACGACACCAGTAAGAAGACCCACTCAGCATTCCTTACACAACATTCTTTTAGCACCTTGCATACCACACGGGAGCCACAGTCAAATCTCTTCTACCTGCAGCGGATGGTGAATTTCATTGTCTGTGCCATTCAGCTCCGTCACCACCACCATGGTCCTCCACACTTTCCTCTGTGCCTTTTTTGATAAGAACCTATTTCTTCTTCCAGAAGCTTTCCTAGACTTCCATCTGCTAAATTTAAAGAATCTAGAGCTCTTGAACTTGCAGGCTGTTGTTAATTTGAAAGCATTAGTTTACAGATGGATATTTAATCCATGTTTATGAGTTTCTTTGAAGTCTGTATTTCTATGTTTCTGCCCTTGGGAGCATGTTCTGCTTCTCCAGTAAAGTGGGTCTATTAGTCCTTTTCTGTTGATGTGATAGAAACACCATGACTAAGAAAACTTATAAAAGGAAGAGTTTATTTGACTTACAGTTCCAGGGGAATTAGAGTCCATCATGGAGGGGAGGCCTGGTGGCAGGAGGTGCCAGCACAGGACCAGAAAGCAGAGGCTCACATCTTCAAGCAGGCACAGGAAGCAGAGTGTGACCTGAGACTGGCAAGGCTTTAAGAACTCTCTCAGCTGGCCCCCAGTGACATGCTTCCTTCCAGTGACATGGCCACACCTTCTAAGATCTCCCAAAACAGCACCACCAACTGAGGACAAAATGTCTGAATACTTAGAGCCTACAGGGGACATTCTCATTCAAACCACCACAGTGAGTAAAGGTGGAGATTCTCAAAGGTCAAAGTCCTCCTTCGTCTGTCTCCTCCATACCCTCTGCTTGGCAAGCACTTGCTCACAAAAGTGACCAGCAAAGAATCTATGGCAGCTCAACAGCTCAACAGAAGTCTAGCCACCTACTTCCAGTCCTTTATTTCTTTTTTTTTCACATAAATTTATTTTTTTTATCAAATCTAGACCCGTGTTCCCGCCCATTCCCCCACCCCACCAGAGCTCATGCATTCTGCCAAACATGCTTTTCATCTCTCTCAGTCTTTCTCAATATTCTCCATGAGGAAGTTGACTGTTGTGAGCAGAAGTTCACTGTTTCAGTCAGTTCTTCGATGCAGTCCTTTCTGTTGTTGTTGTTGTTTCCAATATGCATCACTCCCAACTGCTTTGGACCAGTCCTTTATTTCTATCAAAGACCTGGGAGCACAGTTCCTCTAGAACCTCTAGGATGGCCACCATAACCTCCACTTAGGACTGGGGGTGTAGCTCAGTGGGAGACACTTGTCTAACATGTGCAAGACTCTGGGTTCAATCCCTAGCACCGTAACCTATGTATGCACGTACCATTCTGTAAATGAAGAACCTACTATCAAAGAGGTGAGGAGCTTTGCCCAGGGACAACCTAGGCCTCTGCACTCCTAGTCTATAGGTCCTCCTGTCACGCCCTGCAGAGAGGGGACAGCCCCTGCACGCCTGGTGCGTGGGAACTCAGGAGTCTGGTCATGCTCCTGCTGGCAATGAGGCAGGCAACAGGGCCCTCACCCACCCAGGGGACTGGATAATGCTGGCAGGCATTTGCCTGGGGCATCCCAACTGCCATTCTTTTCCCAGATGGCCATGTACAAAGAGCTCTTCCAATAGATGTAGTCACCAGGGAAGCCTGCCGAGCCATAGCCATGGGGAGGACCTTCGGAGTCCTCTGTCAAATGCTAGGCCCATCCACAGAAACAGGGGTGTGACCAAACACACAGACTTGGGGAGTGGAGAGGCATTGCCATTACTGACTAACGGTTAACAGGGCCAGCTATGACACTGTGCCAGGCTCTGCCCCAAGCACTGTGTCTCCCTAAGGCACAGACCATCACCAGCTCTTTGCACCCACCGGAGCACAAACAGGAAGGTAAGGAGGAAGGACTGACTTGCCCAGATGCTTAGTTAAAACAGAAAGGTCTAGGATCAAACTCAGGCTGTCTTCACATTTAGCATCCTTGCTGCAAGGCTGCCTGCGCTCCGGGTATTCTTGCCCTAAACACAATCTGTAAATCACTCGTTTGGCCCTCTACAAACAGGCCTTCTGATGGCCTGGGACGTAGCTCTGGGCTGGGCTGGTCCTTGGCTGCCAGTGAAGTCCGAAGCTGGAAGAGAAAACCGCAGGGGGCCTCTGCAGAGCTGGGTGTGGCGGTAGGAGAGGGGTGGAGCAGGGCACACCGCCCCACCACCTTCCACTCCGCGGCTGCGTGCATCCCAGCCGCCTTCTGTTACACGACAAAAGCTGTAACATGCTCTGAGTGCCCAGCTGCGGACTGCAGCAGGAAGGCGGCTGGGCAACGACGTGGGGGCGGCAGCGGAGCAACTCGTGCCGCATTTGCACCCACGCAGTGACCTCTGCTGGCCGGGCTGGCCCTGTGCAGATGGGAAGGGCCTCCAGGCTGCGACAACCCTGCAGGGTCGGCCCTCCTACCCCGGGGTGGTTGTGTTCTGAGAGAACAGGGACCTGGGGACTTTGTCCTCAGCTGGTCCTGTGGGGTTTACCTCCACAAATTGGAGGGAAAGCAGAGCAGGATGGAGAGGCTGAGGCAGGAGGCAGAATTCTGTCTGCCTGCACTGTCCAAAGCTCTGTAGGCGCCCTTTGCTCTCCCTGCAACAGAATCCTCAGGCCTGAGTCTGTTAAGGACCGAATGCAGTGAGGTGCACCGTCGTCCAGACTGATCCCCTGGAATTATGATCCCTCCTGCAAGCAAAGACCTCAGGCATCTGCACTCGACTGCGCACTTACTTCTCCTGCCATGGGTCCCCAAGGGACGTCTCCTCAGCCAGGTCCCCACCGAGGCCAACTTACCTTCTGTAGGAGCTGGAGTACATGAACCCCATCTCGAGGTATCCCTCATACGTTGGACGGGCGGTGGATCAGATACTAGATCTCTGAAACATCTGCTGACCTCTTCCTTTATCCAGTAGTTCTAGCCTCAACCTCCCAGGATTCCTACTCCGGGGAGCATTGGGGAGCGTGGAATCTGAGTTTGCTTGCTTGTTTGTTTGCTTGCTTGTTTGCTTGTTTGTTTGTTTGTTTGTTTGTTTGTTTTTGAGACAGGGTCTCCATGTAGCCCCAGCTGGCCTGCAACTGGCTCAGTAGACCAAGCTGCTTCTGCCTCCTGAGGGCTGGGATTAAAGGCGTGCATCGCCACACCCAGCGGAATCTGCATTTTTGTTTTTATTGAGTCCAGAATTTCTTTTTTTTGTCTTTTCATGGTAAGGTCTTCCTTTAGTCCCAGCTGGCCTGGAGCTCATACAATATATTTTGACCACATTCAGAAACCCTCCCCTCCCCTTCTCCAGCTTCTCCCAGCTACCCTCCATTTCATGTCCCCCACTATCCTTTTATTTTATCAACTTAATTATTTTTTGCTTTTTAAAGCCTGATTGATTTCACTCTTTACCTCCCAAGTGCTCCTGGGTGTGTGGTCAGGTCACAACAGTAAGGAAAACTAAGGCTCCCTCTCCAGCCAGGGCTAGAGCTTCCTGCCCACCTCTCCATCTATAATCTGCATTTTTAAACACCTTCTCCAGCAGGATTTAAGATGGCACTCCTCTGATACAAATTGGAAGGAACAACAATGAAAGAGACTGGGTCAAAGAACTGACTGAAACAGTAAACTTCTACCCAAACAGTAAACTTCTGCCTGGAAAATCTTTTTTTTTATTTTATTTATTTATTTATGTGTATGAATGTACTGTCTGCATGTAGGTTTGTGCACCCGTGTCGTGCATTGCCTCAGAGGTCAGAAGAGGGTGTCAGATTCCCCTGGAACTGGAGTTCTCCTGGAATTGGAGTTACAGATGGTTCTCAGCCGCCATGTGGGTGCTGGGGATCAAACCCGGGTCCTCTGCAAGAGCAGTCGGCGCTCTTAACTGCTGAGCCATCTCTCCAGCCCATGCCTGGAAAATCTTTTAAAAAACTGAGAAAAAGATGCAAGACATGTATGACAGAATGCATGATCTCTGGTGGGGTGGGGGGCAAGGAAGGGGGAATGGGTGTAGATTTGATCAAGAAATGTATGAAACACACAAAACTGCAGTAGAAAAAAAAGAATGAATAAAAAAGTATTTAAAAAAAAAAGAGTGGCGCTCCCATTGGAAGGCCAACTAACCTTGGGTCTGTTGAAGAAAAGGCCTGGGCTGGTGGCAGAGAGGGAAGGGGGTGCTCCAGGCCAGACCTCCTTCTTCAGAAGACAGTGCAGAGATTGCGCCTGTCTATACTTTCAGTTACAGACACTCTTGATTACTTAGTCAAACTTCAATCCCCTTGCCATCTTCTATGGAAGAGCCTGGCTCTGATATCCCTCAATCAGAATCACATCATGATGTGAACTTGTTTTGGGTCATGGAAATTCAGAGACACAGGAGAGGGCAGTGAAAAGGTTTACTTTAAAAGAGATGCAAAAACACATATCCCTTTTCCATCTCTGACTGTGAGCAGACAGCCTGAGGGACAAAACTCCCTAAGCAGAGAAGGAAAATGGGAAACAACTTGCTGCTTGCTGCTTGCTTTTTTTTTTTGGTCTTTTCTGAGACAGGGTCTCCCTTCAGGCCTAGTTGGCCTGGAACTCACTATGTAGACCAGACTGGCCTTGAACTCACAGAGATCCACTTGCCTCTGCCTCCCTGAGTGCTGGGATTAAAGGGGTGCCCCACCACGCCCAGCTTTGCTTCTTTATTATGCTGTGAAGTTGCTAAATTAGCCAATGTTGAAGCACTTTTCTTCCAGGTTGGGTTTTGTGTTGCAGTAAAAACCATCTTCACTACTGTACTCAGGACCAGAAAGCTTTGCACAGCACAGACATGTTTCCTGAAGAAGGAAGTGTCCAGCCTTCATCCAATCCATCTTATTCCCAAAGAATGTCAGTTCTATCTGCTAATTCTTGCCTTTTTCTGCCTTTCTGTACCTGTCACCGCATGGGTGGTAGATACTGCTCGTTTATCCCTGCCCTACAAAGTGCTGATGCTGTCAGGAGTGCTTCAGACCCTTGAATGTCTTCCTGTTTTTCCTAGGATAAAATTCCATATGAGGGAGAACGGCAACGCACTCTGTCACCTCACCTCCCTCCCTCCCTCCCCCTCCATCTCCTCCTCCCCCTCCCTCTAATCCCACCTTCATGTATCATTCCCCCCTCACTTTTCTGGCCTCCTTAGCACTTCCTGAGCTCCATGTGGCAATCCTAACCACAAGCTCCTCTTTGCCTGGATTCTCTCCCTTAGTCCCAGCCCCTTCTCATCCCTGACCTTCCTTGACCCCCCCCCCAATCCTCTCAAATACCACCCCTCTGGAGGAGAATGGTAGCTCTAGCCTCAGCCCTGTGTTCCCTGGGAAGCTTTTTATCATCCTGCTGAGCTTGCCTTCAAAACATCCATCAAAGTCTGCAATCACTCATCTATAAGACTTATTTGGCTGAATCTCATGTCCCTGACTAGAATATGAATGTCATAGGTGAAGGACTCTTGTTCCTGCCCATCGTTTAACCCTGGCACCTCACAGGATGCCTAGTACAAAGTACATATCAATCTATCATTGTCAGGCAAGTAAACACACAGTCCCTTGGGCAGGACGAGAGAAGGGCAATAGGTTCTTACCATGTAGCCCAGGCTGGTTTAGAACTAGAACTATGTCTCCCAAGCTGACCTGGAAATCTTCCTGCCTCAGTCTGAGTTCTAGGTTTAGCACATTCAACCCATCTTTAAACTCCTCCTCCAGAGCCTTAGGCAAATAGACTCATCTCCAGAACAATGCTTTTCTGTTCCATCAGAGAATGGCAATCCCAGGTGAGACTCGGAGAGCTTTCACACAAGCAGAGTCCCTATTGCACAATCCATGTGTGTGGCTTAGAAGTGACTCGGAGTTAATAGGGTCATGGCCGTGCCCTCACAGAGCTCCTGTCTGGTTTATTTACCCAGTGTTTTCCTCCTCTCCCCCTGACCCCTACCCAGTTCTCCATCTGTCTTCTGAGTACTAACAAGACAACACTGACAGCAGGACATCATAGGACCCTTCTTGGGGCCACATGGTTCCTTCCTATAGCTTTGGTTTATGAAGACAGAAAAGCATCTAGTTAGTGGTGACCACAGGCTGGAATGGAAGGCTCTCCTGTCAGCCAAAGCAGGAAAGGATCATGGAAAGTTTCAGTGTATAGTGGGTACCTCACAATTGCCCAATTTCCCTAGGGCAATTTGCTCCCTCAGAAGCAGATGCTTTCAGAATGATGATGGGGAGAAACTCAAGCTCCATTTCAGAAGATAAACATTCTATGAATGGTCCTCAGCTCCCACCCATAGCACCTCCTGGGCTCTTCTCTAAGGAGATCAAGCTCCCTGGCCCGGGTGGAACAGCCAAATCCCTCTGCCATGGTCAGGACTGACAAGGAGCCTAGGGAGTGGCTGAAAACAGATGTGCAAACAGCTGGCCTCGTCCCACTTTCCAGGAAGGAGTTGAAGACACAGACCTGAAAGAGGTCTTTGGATCGCTTCCAACAACAGAGCACATTTTTTCCAACTGTGCACAAGTTCCCCAGGCTAGGCAGGACCACAGGCTGAGCTTGCAGGGACACCAAGACCCTTCTTTGACTCCTTCACCTCAGAGGCCCCAGGGAAGATTCCCACCATCAGAGACTTCCTACATACCAGCAGATACCAAGGTCTGGACCCGCGGCTCTTCCCTCTGAGCTCTGGGGCTTTCAGCCAGGAGAGCTCATGGTAGCGTCAGACTGGGAAAGAAGAAACGTGGGACTGTGCTGCTCTTTAATCCCTGAAATGCTCTCTTCTTCCCTCCTCCTCTTCTTACCTCTCTCTCTCTCCTACCCCCACTTTTCTTATTTTCTTACAGAAAATATTTAACACTTAAACCAGGACAGAATGTTTTCCAAAGCTCTAAAACATCCTTAATAAGGAAATTCACTGAGAAGAAGAAACTCTGCTTAATTTCTTAGAAAATACAAAGCAGATGGAACTGATGTCACCACCCCACCCCCTTCATCCCCTTAGAGGAGAGCAGCCTCCGGCTCACAGTCAGGCATATCAGGCAGCAGGGTCAGTACGGACATGGCCAGATCCAAATTTGTGGTCTTCCATCTGCCTCCTGACCTGCATTCTGTTTGCTGAGATTTTGGAGATGGAAAATGCCTTTGAAATCTTCTTGCTAGGGAAGGGAAGTAACTTTCTCTCACAGCCCTAGGGTGCTCCTTTCCCTGCCCAGCTTCAGCTAACCCCCCAGGTTCTCATCCACTGTAGAGTCATCACTTCCGGTGCTTCTGTGAGCAGAGCCAACCTGAGGGGGTCCACACCTCAGACACAGGAAGCCTATGGCCTTGTAGGCTGAAGGATCTGAAAATGACCCTGAAAGGGTCAGCTTTGCCCAGTGATAGACAGAGTACTCAGTGTGGTGGAGCTTCATTTTCTGGGTCATTTTCAGAATCCAATGTAAATGGTAAAATGTCTTCTCTCAAAATGTACATTCACAACAAAAATAGAAAGTTACACACAATTTCAGTGAGTCTATTGCACTCAGGCTAGATATCCTAGATCAAAAGACAGCATCACTTTTAGACATATTCTGAGCCTCAAGCCTTCAAGGGCTCAGCTCTGATCCTCTATCCCAGGCCCTTCCTATGGGATAAGAGGCTTCTCACACCTGGATCCCTAACACCTGTGCCACCCTGCAGACATGTGGGACCTACTTCCAGGCCTGCATGACCCTCTTCACCTAACTCATCCTCTCAAGAGTGAGAGTTTACCATGCTGCTTAGTCCCAATCCCACGTGGCATCTGTTTATAAGGCAATTCCAGTGTCCATACTCACCATAATGACCCTGCAGAAGGCAGACAAATGGCCCTACAAAGAGGTCTTTGTCCCAATCCCCAGAACCCATGGTATGCTACTTCACATGGCAAAGGGACTTCAAAAAAGTAACTCCACTAAAGATCTTGAAATGGAGAAATTATTCTAATATATCCAGGAAAGTATGAAGTTATTACAGTAGTCCTACATGATAGAGGAGGCAGAAGAACTAGAGTCAGAGGTCCATCCGTATTGTTAACTTGTGAAGGCTAAGGCTGCCAGGAAGTTCAGACAGCTCCTAGAAGCTGGAAAATGCAAGGACTTTCCGCTGGAGCCCCAGAAAGGAATGTAGCCATGCCCACCCCTTGGATTCAGCCTAGTAAGACCCAAACTTCTTACCTCTAGAAATATAACAGAATAAATCTGTATCAGATTACAAAGTTTTGAGAGTGGGCATGTGGCACATGCCTTTTTTCCAACACTCAGGAGGCAGCGAGGCGAGTCTCTATGGATTAAGGCAAGCCTAGTCTGCATAGCAATTCCAGGCCTGTGGGGGTACATACACTAAGACTCTGACAACAACAACAACAAAAAAAAAAAAAAAAAAAAAAAAAAAAGGAAGAATTAGAAATAATTTACAGTAACTTTCTGCATCTGCAGTAGAAAATTCATTCACACCCAGACTTGGAACAAGAGATGCAACAGCCCAGGGTGACTTATGCACTGTATTTGTTACTTCTCTTGTTTTGACAAAAACAGCTGATGGGGTGGGAGAGATGGCTCGGCAGTTAAGAGCACTAAGCTGCTCTTATAGAGGCCCAGTTTGATTCCCAGCACCTACATGTAGCTAAAAACCATCCATAAACTCCCGGGGAAATCCCACACCCTCTTCTACCCCCTTTGGGCATTTAACACATGGTGCACTAACATACAGCCAGCAGGCATTCATATACACAAATAAAAATCATAAATATTTTTTATTATTAAAAATACTAAAAAATATTACGAAGAAGCAATTTAAGAAAAAAAAAAAAGATTTATTCTGGCTTACAGATTTGAGAAGACCTGCTGAGAGGCTTCCCATTGTCATCCGACCACACTGTGGTAGAGGAAGCCTCAACTGAGGCATTGTCTCCATTGGACTGGCCTGTGGCCATGTCTCTAGGCATTTTCTTGATTGTTGAATGATGTGGGAGGCCCAGCCACTGTGGCAGTGCCATCCCTGGGCGGTGGGCCTGTGTTATATGAGAAAGCAGGCTAAGAACCACCAGGGGAGCAGGCAGTAAGCAACATACCTCCTCCACAGTCTATGCTCCAGGTTCCTAGCTCCCCCCAGTGATGAATGGTAAGGTGTCAGGAAAATAAACACTTTCCTCCCCAAGTTGGCTTTTGTCAGTGTTTTTTATCACAGCAATAGAAAGAAATTAGGACAATGGAGCTGGGAACTAGCTCCTGGTTAGAGTGCTTATTTGCAAGGCCAGCTCTGGTCTCAGAGTTAGTTCCAGGACAGCTGGAGCTTAGGGAGACCCTGTTCGAAAAGACACAAAAAAAAAAAAAAGCGTGCTTCNCATTTTTATTTTAACAGTATTTTCTTTTTCAATATTCCTTGAAGGATAAGTTTAAAGTAAGTTTCTATATATATTGAAAATATATAATTTTTAGATTTAACACACATATATTGTGTGTTACCGTACCAATACATAATTGCATACCAATACATAATTAATTAGTCCAACACCATATATTTAAAATAACAGTACAGGAATTATTTTGAGGATTATTTATTTTTATAAAGAGTAAAATTGGAAAAATAATAACCTTTTCTAATAAGTTACAACTCATTGATTTTCGCAACTCTACAAATATATTTATACTATTAATCCAATTTAATAAAGTTTCACATTATGATTAAGGTATATTATCTTACTCAAGACAGAAAATGGTTTATTTTAAATTCCTAGCACCCACATGGTGGGTAACAATTGACCATAACTATAGTTCCAGAAGATTCAGCCTCACTTTTCTGGCCTCCTTAGCACTTCCTGAGCTCCATGTGGCAATCCTAACCACAAGCTCCTCTTTGCCTGGATTCTCTCCCTTAGTCCCAGCCCCTTCTCATCCCTGACCTTCCTTGACCCCCCCCCCAATCCTCTCAAATACCACCCCTCTGGAGGAGAATGGTAGCTCTAGCCTCAGCCCTGTGTTCCCTGGGAAGCTTTTTATCATCCTGCTGAGCTTGCCTTCAAAACATCCATCAAAGTCTGCAATCACTCATCTATAAGACTTATTTGGCTGAATCTCATGTCCCTGACTAGAATATGAATGTCATAGGTGAAGGACTCTTGTTCCTGCCCATCGTTTAACCCTGGCACCTCACAGGATGCCTAGTACAAAGTACATATCAATCTATCATTGTCAGGCAAGTAAACACACAGTCCCTTGGGCAGGACGAGAGAAGGGCAATAGGTTCTTACCATGTAGCCCAGGCTGGTTTAGAACTAGAACTATGTATCCCAAGCTGACCTGGAACTCTTCCTGCCTCAGTCTGAGTTCTAGGTTTAGCACATTCAACCCATCTTTAAACTCCTCCTCCAGAGCCTTAGGCAAATAGACTCATCTCCAGAACAATGCTTTTCTGTTCCATCAGAGAATGGCAATCCCAGGTGAGACTCGGAGAGCTTTCACACAAGCAGAGTCCCTATTGCACAATCCATGTGTGTGCTTAGAAGTGACTCGGAGTTAATAGGGTCATGGCCGTGCCCTCACAGAGCTCCTGTCTGGTTTATTTACCCAGTGTTTTCCTCCTCTCCCCCTGACCCCTACCCAGTTCTCCATCTGTCTTCTGAGTACTAACAAGACAACACTGACAGCAGGACATCATAGGACCCTTCTTGGGGCCACATGGTTCCTTCCTATAGCTTTGGTTTATGAAGACAGAAAAGCATCTAGTTAGTGGTGACCACAGGCTGGAATGGAAGGCTCTCCTGTCAGCCAAAGCAGGAAAGGATCATGGAAAGTTTCAGTGTATAGTGGGTACCTCACAATTGCCCAATTTCCCTAGGGCAATTTGCTCCCTCAGAAGCAGATGCTTTCAGAATGATGATGGGGAGAAACTCAAGCTCCATTTCAGAAGATAAACATTCTATGAATGGTCCTCAGCTCCCACCCATAGCACCTCCTGGGCTCTTCTCTAAGGAGATCAAGCTCCCTGGCCCGGGTGGAACAGCCAAATCCCTCTGCCATGGTCAGGACTGACAAGGAGCCTAGGGAGTGGCTGAAAACAGATGTGCAAACAGCTGGCCTCGTCCCACTTTCCAGGAAGGAGTTGAAGACACAGACCTGAAAGAGGTCTTTGGATCGCTTCCAACAACAGAGCACATTTTTTCCAACTGTGCACAAGTTCCCCAGGCTAGGCAGGACCACAGGCTGAGCTTGCAGGGACACCAAGACCCTTCTTTGACTCCTTCACCTCAGAGGCCCCAGGGAAGATTCCCACCATCAGAGACTTCCTACATACCAGCAGATACCAAGGTCTGGACCCGCGGCTCTTCCCTCTGAGCTCTGGGGCTTTCAGCCAGGAGAGCTCATGGTAGCGTCAGACTGGGAAAGAAGAAACGTGGGACTGTGCTGCTCTTTAATCCCTGAAATGCTCTCTTCTTCCCTCCTCCTCCCTTCTCTACTCTCTCTCTCTCTCCCCCCACTTTTCTTATTTCCTTACAGAAAATATTTATACACTTAAACTAGGACAAGAATGTTTTCCAAAGCTCTAAAACATCCTTAATAAGGAAATTCACTGAGAAGAAGAAACTCTGCTTAATTTCTTAGAAAATACAAAGCAGATGGAACTGATGTCACCACCCCACCCCCTTCATCCCCTTAGAGGAGAGCAGCCTCCGGCTCACAGTCAGGCATATCAGGCAGCAGGGTCAGTACGGACATGGCCAGATCCAAATTTGTGGTCTTCCATCTGCCTCCTGACCTGCATTCTGTGTCTTGCATTCTGTTTGCTGAGATTTTGGAGATGGAAAATGCCTTTGAAATCTTCTTGCTAGGGAAGGGAAGTAACTTTCTCTCACAGCCCTAGGGTGCTCCTTTCCCTGCCCAGCTTCAGCTAACCCCCGCAGGTTCTCATCCACTGTAGAGTCATCACTTCAGGTGCTTCTGTGAGCAGAGCCAACCTGAGGGGGTCCACACCTCAGACACAGGAAGCCTATGGCCTTGTAGGCTGAAGGATCTGAAAATGACCCTGAAAGGGTCAGCTTTGCCCAGTGATAGACAGAGTACTCAGTGTGGTGGAGCTTCATTTTCTGGGTCATTTTCAGAATCCAATGTAAATGGTAAAATGTCTTCTCTCAAAATGTACATTCACAACAAAAATAGAAAGTTACACACAATTTCAGTGAGTCTATTGCACTCAGGCTAGATATCCTAGATCAAAAGACAGCATCACTTTTAGACATATTCTGAGCCTCAAGCCTTCAAGGGCTCAGCTCTGATCCTCTATCCCAGGCCCTTCCTATGGGATAAGAGGCTTCTCACACCTGGATCCCTAACACCTGTGCCACCCTGCAGACATGTGGGACCTACTTCCAGGCCTGCATGACCCTCTTCACCTAACTCATCCTCTCAAGAGTGAGAGTTTACCATGCTGCTTAGTCCCAATCCCACGTGGCATCTGTTTATAAGGCAATTCCAGTGTCCATACTCACCATAATGACCCTGCAGAAGGCAGACAAATGGCCCTACAAAGAGGTCTTTGTCCCAATCCCCAGAACCCATGAGTATGCTACTTCACATGGCAAAGGGACTTCAAAAAAGTAACTCCACTAAAGATCTTGAAATGGAGAAATTATTCTAATATATCCAGGAAAGTATGAAGTTATTACAGTAGTCCTACATGATAGAGGAGGCAGAAGAACTAGAGTCAGAGGTCCATCCGTATTGTTAACTTGTGAAGGCTAAGGCTGCCAGGAAGTTCAGACAGCTCCTAGAAGCTGGAAAATGCAAGGACTTTCCGCTGGAGCCCCCAGAAAGGAATGTAGCCATGCCCACCCCTTGGATTCAGCCTAGTAAGACCCAAACTTCTTACCTCTAGAAATATAACAGAATAAATCTGTATCAGATTACAAAGTTTGAGAGTGGGCATGTGGCACATGCCTTTTTTTCCAACACTCAGGAGGCAGAGGCAGGCAGATCTCTATGAGATTAAGGCAAGCCTAGTCTGCATAGCAAGTTCCAGGCCTGCTGGGGCTACATACACTAAGACTCTGAAAACCCACACAACAAAAAAAAAAAAAAAAAAAAAAAAAAAAAAAAAAAAAAAAAAAAGGAAAGAAATTAATTTACAGTAACTTTCTGCATCTGCAGTAGAAAATTCATTCACACCCAGACTTGGAACAAGAGATGCAACAGCCCAGGGTGACTTATGCACTGTATTTGTTACTTCTCTTGTTTTGACAAAAACAGCTGATGGGGGCTGGAGAGATGGCTCGGCAGTTAAGAGCACTAGCTGCTCTTATAGAGGGCCCAGGTTTGATTCCCAGCACCTACATGGTAGCTAAAAACCATCCATAACTCCAGGGAAATCCAACACCCTCTTCTGACCCCCTTTGGGCATTACACACATGGGTGCACTAACATACATGCAGGCAGTGCATTCATATACACAAAATAAAAATAATAAATATTTTTATTAAAAAATACTAAAAAAATATCTGACAGAAGCAATTTAAGAAAAAAAAAAAGATTTATTCTGGCTGAAGATTTGAGAAGGACCTGCTGGAGGGCTTCCATTGTCATCCGACACACCTGGGTAGAGAGAGCCTCAACTGAGGCATTGTCTCCATTGGACTGGCCTGTGGCCATGTCTCTAGGGCATTTTCTTGATTGTTGAATGATGTGGGAGGGCCCAGCCCACTGTGGGCAGTGCCATCCCTGGGCAGGTGGGCCTGTGTTATATGAGAAAGCAGGCTAAGAACCCACCAGGGGAGCAGGCCAGTAAGCAACATACCTCCTCCACAGTCTATGCTCCAGGTTCCTAGCTCCCCCCAGTGATGAATGGTAAGGTGTCAGGAAAAATAAACACTTTCCTCCCCAAGTTGTCTTTGGTCAGTGTTTTTTATCACAGCAATAGAAAGAAATTAGGACAATGAGAGCTGGGAAAATAGCTCCATGGTTAAGAGTGCTTATTGCAAGGCCAGCCTGGTCTACAGAGTTAGTTCCAGGACAGCTGGAGCTATAGGGAGACCCTGTCTCGAAAAGACAAAAAAAAAAAAAAGAGTGCTTATTGCTCTTCCAGAAGCCCAGGTTTAGTTCCCAGCAACCAAGACAGGCAGCTTACAAGTCCAGTACCTCCAATTGCAGGGGATCTGACTCCTGCTTATGAACTCCATGGGCATCTAAACTTCTGAAATCTCACATGCACATATCCACACACGGACACATACATATATACAATAATAACAAATTTAAAAAAAAGAGACGGGGGATATAGTCCATCATGGTAGGAAGGCATAGGGTCCAGAGCCTGAGTGGCTGTCCTCAGTCAGGCAGAGGGGGGTATATAGTCCATCATAGTAGGAAGGCATAGGGTCCAGAGCCTGAGTGGCTGTCCTCAGTCAGGAAGCAGAGGCAATGGATGCTGTTCTACTTTGTTTGTTTGTTTGTTTGTATTCAGACTAGAACCTTAGACAGAGGCTAGTGCTGCCCACATTCATGGTAGGTCTTCTATCCTCACACATGTCCAGAGCTATGTGATTCTAAATCCCAAGTGGACAATGAATCAAACCCATTGTCAACTTGACACAGCACACATCTCTGAACCATAACATGCACAAAGGATAGTTTGGTTGTTTCTGTGTGTTTCTATAGCCAGGCCCTGTTTAGTTTTCATCTTACTTCAGTATATTTCTTATGTTTGTTTTTCCTCCTTTCATCTATGGAAATGGTATTTTCTTATCTCCAGCACAGTGCAATCATTATTTGCTAGCCCTCATCTACATTAGAAAGAAATGGTCCTCACATCTTCACAGTGCCCAGGACTACTTTCATTCTTGATGATTCTTTTCTCCCAATTGCAGCACATATCAGAGTTAAGTCCCAGTGTTCCCTAAATTGCTGTCACTCTCTCCCCATCCTCAAATACCCCCCACCTTGCTGTTAAACTGCTCCTGTACCCGTACCCAGTTCCCACCTGGTGGTCTGGATTCCAGACAGCAGGAGACAGGAACAGCACTAAGCCCCCATGGAAACCATGAGAGGACCACATGGGGCTAGAGTGTCTCCATATGTTGCCTTCTTCTGTCCCATATTTCTTTAGCGGCTTCCTTCCCTGCCCAGGACCTTTTAGGGCTTTCTGTCAGCTAATACTTATTGAGAGTTTTATACGTGCCGTGCCAAGAGATTTTTATCTGTCTTCCCTTCTTTCCATCAGGCCTGTTCGATTCACAGTTTAGGACCCAAGCTCAGAGAAGCCACATTCTTCCCAGTGCAGCTGATAAATTACAATTAGAGTCTGCCTTTTAGCCCAGTCAACTCCCCACTGTTTTTGTTTTGTTTTGTTTTTATCAAAAGCAGATAATGGAATTTCAGGTCACAAACTGCCAGAGCAAATTAGATTCCAGAGCTCATAAAAGTGTTGGAGGCCCACTGCAATGTTGGCCCCTGCCCTGTGAGCCCTAAGCATGGTTAACAGCAGACTGCAACACGATTGGCCTTCTCTGTCTGAGAGAAGCAGGCCAAAGGGAGCAACTGTCAGGGTCCAGAGAGAGTTACCAGATCTCTCTCTGTCTCTCTCTCTCTCTCTCTCTCTCCCTCTTTCTCTCTCTCTCTCTCTGTTCTCTTCTCTTCTCTTCTCTCTCTCTCTGTTACACACACACACACACACACACACACACACACACACACACACACACAAATAGGATGTCCAGTTAAATTTGAATGTTAAACAACGAATTTTTTTTTTTTTTTTTTTTTTTGAGACAGGGTCTCCCTGTAGCTCTGGCTGTCCTGGAACTACTCTGTAGACCAGGCTGGCCTCGAACTCACAGAGATCCGCGTGCCTCTGCCTCCCAGTGCTAGGATTAAAGGCGTGCGCCACCACGCCGGCATTTATTATTTCCGATGTGTTCATTTACTGTCTGCATGCAAGAGTCGTGCAACCCGTGTCTTGCAAATGCCGCGGAGGTCAGAAGAGGGTGTCGGATTCCCCTGGAACTGGAGTTCTCCTGGAATTGGAGTTACAGACGGCTCTCGGCCGCCATGTGGGTGCTGGGGATCGAACCCAGGTCCTCTGCAAGAGCGGTCAGCGCTCTTAACCGCTAGGCCATCTCTCCAGCCCCACAACGGATTATTTATAGGTAAAATTATGTAGCAAATGTCACATGAGACATACTTATACTAAAAATAAATACTCATATATGCAGAGTTCAAATTAGCCAGGTGCCCTGCATTCTGTTGGGCAGCCCTAGGCCCAGGTCACTATCTGGTGTGGCTTTAGCAGTGCACATGGGAGGGAGTCACAATTCCCTCCACACTCCATGGGGGACAAAGAAGGCCTGGAAAGGCTTGGGAACCCGAGCCCTGTATCCTCTGATGGTTTCTTTTATTATTATTGTTACAGTTATTTATATGTATGTGTGTGCGTGTGCACTTGTGCTGAAGCACACATGTAGCGGTCAGAAGACAACTTGCAGGAATCAGTTCTCTTCTTTTACCATGTGTATCTAGGGAATTGAACTGGGGTCTTCAGACTGCAACAGTTTCTTTTGCCCTTTAAGCCACCCTTATTGCTTCTTGTGCCCCCAGTCACTGCTTGTCCCCTCTTTCTGCCAATCTTCTCAGCTACCACTCTCCTCCCACTGCCTATAAGTCCTCCCCAGCTCAACAGGCACTCCTCTGCTGACCCAAGTACACCTAAGTCTGGGGGCCAAACACCACAAGCCAGCCTTCTGTGTCTGAGGCGGCAAGTCTCCTTCTGTGTCCCAAAGGGGCGGGCATGGGAGAGTAGCCAGATCTCCAGCCCAGTGTAGACTCCTTCCAGCACTGGAAAATGCCTCTGAGGTACATCACAGAGCTTGACCTTGAGATGTTGAGAGCTGACTTAAGGTGGAAGGGCCTGCCCCTGAAGTCAGGACATACAGCCAAAGCAACTCCACACACTCTGCACTCTGGTCCCTGGGGAACAGGGGAACATTCCTTAGTTCTCAAAAGGAATTATAGACAAATATTTGTTATGTTTACATAAATGCCTACAATAGAGGAGGATCCTGTTAAGTATCACTCCACCTTAAGCCTAAAGACCAAGTACGTGGACAGCGGAGCAATGGGCACAAAGGTGATACACCAAGGGCAAAGAGGTAGCTGGAAAGTACTGACTGGCCACTGGAGGAAGTGGCCCAAGTATGTGACCACGGGCTGGGCCAGCCCCATGGTTTCTACAGGGTGCATCAAGACCTGCAGCGCGAAGGGATGTGTGACAGAGCACACGGGATACCTGGGATGGGTGGCTGCATGAGCTGCTCCCAGCATCTTCATCCGAGAACCCATGCAAGGGAGAGGCAGGAATAGGAGTCCACCTCGACGCTGGTGCCTCGCTGCTTCTAGAACAGAAGGGCTGGTTCTTGGGCCCCCCAAGTTTTCCCCTTGGTCTGAGTTTCCCCTTCGTTTCCCCACATCTGCTCCTGGGCTCTGCCCACAGGGAGAAGAAAAGAAGCTTGTTGGTCTTCATCCATTCCTTTCTTAGCCCAGCTGGCCCCTTCCCACACATGCTGAGACTCCAGCCATCAGAGCCAGGAGGAAGGGCCACCCTCCACCACACAGTGCCATCGTGAGAAATGCCAGCCCCCAGCAACTCCAACTTCAGAGAAACTATGGCAACTCTGCTTGGCCGTCCCAGGGCTTCAGAGTGGGAAAAGACCCTGGAGGTCGGTGCTTGCAGGGCCTTCCTTCCATTCTGGGAAAGTGAAGACCAGAGATGGTTTGTGCCCAGTCCCATGTTATATCAGTGCCCTAGAGATTACCTAACTATTAATCCCACATTACCCTGTCTCCTTATTTTGGTAAGTTTTTAATAAATGCTACAATGTCAAAGAAAATCTGAAAGTCTAGTAATCCTAATCCAGTTCACTTTCACAGCTACAAAATGCAGAATATAAACTGGCAAATAAGCAAGAGAATATTTTTTAAAGAGATTTACTGAAGGCAGATTGGGTGAAATTTTACATTGTAAATATATTTTACAATGAAATTTATATTTAAAGAGGGTCAGTAGTCTTATAATTTATTGCATTTAATTGATTTTCCAAAATAAATGAGTTTCAAGGAGTATTAGCTCTGGAGTGAAACAGAGGGAGCCTTCACCTTGCACTGCCAACTACTGTCCATGTGACTGGGGCCAGTGGCCACCTCCCCAGGCTTCAGTTTCCCTACTCTGATAAAGAATATAAGAGCAGCCTGGAGCTTCCGAACATATTGAGAAGACTAGCCCAAACGCCTGGCACACCGCAAACCACAGATACCCAGGGTGACCCTGCACTTATTCTACACCAGAGCTGGGAACCTCCAAGCACTCCCCCCTTGATTGTTTTGGAGCCCCAAGCACAGCTTCTTCCTGCCTGGCTCTGCAAGAGAGCTCTCTCCCACGCTCTAGGCCACTCTGCTTTGAATTGAATTATGTCCCTAAAACTCACATTCAAGCTCTAACCCCCAGTATCTATTTGGAGGTAGAGCTTTAAGGAAGTCATTAAGTTTAAAGGAGGTCAGAGCACGCATAGGGTCCCATAAGAAGAGGAAGAGAGGGCCAGGTTTCTACCTCTTTCTACCTGTGCACTTCAAGAAATGGCCACCAGTGGGTATAGTATGAAGAGGCCAGCTTCCCCAAGCTGAGAAGCAAGGCCTTCCAGAACCTGGCCACGCTAACAGCGGGCCTCACATTTCCAGCCTGTGGAACTGGGGAGAAACTGACTCCTTTAGCCACTCAAGCAGTAATGTTTTGTTCTGGCATCTCAAGCTGACTAAAACAGTGACCAACAACATTGAGTCCCTTCAGCATGACAGCCAAGGGAGAAAACCAATAATGATCCCATCCAGTTGGAAAGTCTATGAATCACAAAACTGCTCAGCTGACCAAATAATCTCTACCTGTACAGTAGTGGCACTCTTACCTTGGCAGCAATCAAGTTATCTAATTGGACTTAAAGCCCACTCACTAGGAGGAAACTCATGTGTGGCACTGTAAATATACCCAAATACAGATGGCTGGTGAGATCACAGATCCTAGAGAAAATCCTGCATCTGTCACATCCCTAGACAAACATAATTTCTTGCTGTTTGGTAAATATGGACCTTTATATTGACAAACAGGTATACCTGTCACCACTCATCAAAAAAGCTTCTTTTTGTAACAGATGGAGACTATTACAGAGTTCCACAAGTGGTCACACACAGAAAATAAGTGTTGATGAGATTCCTTGCCCTAAGTGACACATCTACAGTGGAACCTCTACACCTAAGACTCATGGTACATAGTGAAGCTGGCGGTAAAGAATACTAATGCATCTGTCAACTCTCACCAGCAAAGCTTCCTCATGCAATGGAGGGCAATGAACACAGAACCCCACAACTGGCCAGGGTGTAGAGAATAAGAGACTGGGGGATGCATGTCCCTGGATAGGATTTCTATATTAAACCTCACCTACCCAGGGCTCAGAGACCATTGTGGAAGGAGGGGTGGAAAGATTTTAAGAGCCAGGGGTAGTACATGACCACAAGGAAACAGTTTTCCAGGCAGCATAGAATTGTTCCCAGGGAAATGAGTACGAGGTCCAAGCTTAGTTAAGTGAGGGAAAGTTGATCTTTTTTAAGGGAGTGATGCTAGATAGGCTGAAGAAGTTCCTGTGGATGAACTCACATCAAAGAACATCTGGTTACACAAACTTAATAGGCCTTAACATATATGACAGAATGCATGAAAGCTGGTGGCAGGGCTATGGGAGAGTACAGAAGGGGGAGGGTGTATAAATATGATTAAGATATATTGTATGAAATGCACAAAAAATCAATACAAATATGCATATTGTAAAAAGAAAAAAACCTGCCTTCATTAAGAGAATAACACAAGGGGCTGGAGAGATGGAGCAGTTAGGAGCACTGACTGTTCTTGCAAAGGACCCTGGTTCAAATCCCAGCACCCACATGGTGATTAACAACTATCTATAACTCCAATTCCAGGGGATCCACACAATTCCAGGGCATTCCACAAAACACGGGTGCACTTACATATATGCAGGCAATACATGAATATACATAAAATAATAAATACAATATTAAAAAAAAAGAAAACAACATGAGATTAAGGTGAAAATGGTAAGAGAGAAAGAGGTAAATAAAATTTCATATATGAGTACTGTATTTACATTATTTCAACCTTCTCTCCCCCACTCCAATTCCTCTCAGATTTATGCCTTCTTTTTTTTTTTTTTTTGGTCTTTTTGAGACAGGGTCTCCCTGTAGCCCCAGCTGTCCTGGAACTCACTCTGTAGTCCAGGCTGGCCTTGAACTCACAAAGATCCACCTGCCTCTGCCTCCCGAGTGCTAGGATTAAAGGCGTGCGCCACCACACCCGGCGGATTTATGACTTCTTTAGTTATTTATTGTTACACACACAAAAAAAAATACCCTACTGAGTTCATTTAGTACTGCTCATATGTACATGTGTTTAGGACTGACCACTTGGGATTAGATAATCTATCATGATGTCTTTTCTTTTTTTTTTTCCTTTTTTCCTTTTTCTTGTGTTGTTTTGTTTTTGAGACAGGGTCTCTTTTATAAGCCTCATCTGGCCTGGAACATGCTATGTAGACTAGGGCGGCCTTCCTCTCCTGTCTCCTGAGTGCTGAAATTAAAGGCATGTGCCACCATTCCCAGTCTCTCATGATATCTTAATAATTCAAAGGCTCTTTTAAGTAAAAAAAAAAAAAAAAAAAAAAAAAAAAAAAAAAAAAAAAAAAAAAAAAGAAACAGAGAGAATATGGTTGGGACTCTATAGACTAAATGATAACATCTTTTGAGAAATACTCCCAGACGGCCTGCTGGAAGCGACCTGAGCAGACATCTGGAGGATGAGCATTCCAAACAGAGGTGGTCGTCAGTGCGAAAGCCTCAACGTGTTTAAGGAAGAGTGAGGAGGTCAATGGGAGCAGAACAAGCAAGAGACGGAACGCCAGAGAAGAGGAGCCATGGGGTCTGGGCGACATAAGGCTTCATAGCTGTCGAAGAGCCTTCAGCCAGACATCGAGTGACACAGGAGATTGGAGGACCTGGGGGAGAGGAAACATGAGTTAGATTGTTATAGAATCACTTTGGCTACTGTTTGGAGAATACTTTAGGGAATAAAGGGAAAATGTTAGGAGACCAGTTAGGAAGCTACTGGATTAACCCAAGTGGAGTGCATTGGTCTGGTGCCTACTAGAAGAATGCAGGTGGCAAGCTCAGTAACATACTAGATAGGTTTATAAGCAGAGCAACATGACTTTCTGTGGAGTATGTGACAGTCAGAGAATGAGGGACCAAGAATCCACCAGAGGCATCAGCCTGGACACCTGAAAAATGGTCTCACCACTCACTGGGACCAAGAAGATGTCCGGAGAAGCTAATTAATTGATGGTAATTCCAGATATGTTTTAGAAGAGTTGTGTTTAAAATACTAGACATCTGAGGAGAGACACGGGGGCAGTGAGCAGGGAGAGATACAAGATTGGAGTTCAGGAGAGAATACCATGATGGAGAAAAGCTTGTAGTGACGAGCATGCAGTAAGCATTTAAAACATGAAATTTGATGGGACACCAAGTAAATCTTCTGAAAAAGATGAGGTAAGAGCTTCATCCTGGCTCACTCCCACATGCAACCAGGAGGACTTGGAAACAGCCAGTGAGGCTGAGCAGAAGTTGCCAGCACCATTAGTACAGCCTAAGCATCCGTGGCTCTGACAGGTGGACACTTCCTATCATTGTAGGTGGCTGTATCCATGCAGCCCAGACCTTCACATCTGAGGAACACTATCTGATGCCTAAAGAAGGTAGCTGGCTGATTGGTCAGAAAATTAAATGTTCTCCCAGATATGTTTTGTCTCAGACTAAAAGAATAAAACAGATGAAATATATAACCGGGCATATGTACAGAGATAAAATCTGGGAAAGAAAGAAGAAGACCTTGCTAGGGTAAGGTAGAGAGAGCAGATGTCTTCTGTACAGAAGAAGAAAAGAAGAGGAGGAAGGGGGCAAGTGGCAGTGCTGGGCCCCAACGGCCACCCTCTTCATCTGGCTAAATGACAGACCAGCCAGGAACAATGAGGACACAGAAATGTTTTAACTGCTGTCTTGATTTTAAAAGATCAGTTATAATCATATAATCAGCCAGCTATCTTCTTTAGGCATCAGACAGTGTTCCTCAGATGTGAAGGTCTGGGCTGCATGGATACAGCCACCTACAATGATAGAAAGTGTCCACCTGTCAGAGCCAGGGATGCTTAGGCTGTACTAATGGTGCTGGCAACTTCTGCTCAGCCTAGTTTTATGGAAAGATGAAAAGCCACACTTGATTAGGGCAGGAAATAATTAAAGAGCCCATTTAAGAGCTATGTTTCATAACCAGCTGCCCCTGTGACTTGCATCCTGAGGTGTGTAGGCAACATTGAATATGTGTTCATGTGAGGTATTGTATTTAGATTCACAGAGGTGAGGTGGATGTGGAGATGGTCCTCACACAGAGCTGCCAACTCTTCCAGCACTGGGGAAGATATGAATCCAAATAGCCTAATATTCCATGTGCAGCCACCTGAAAGACAACGAGATGTGACAAGATTGCTAATATATACTTGAGGGAAGGAAGAAACTGCCAAGACCAGATTCGATGACATAGTTTAAGGAGACAGAAGAAAGATGGCCCAGCACATGGCTCTTAAAGTTTGCAATTGTTCTAGAACAATCCATGTTGGATGTATTGCATGTATATAATAAAAGGAAACCACCTTTTATTGGCTATTCACAAACACCAATTAAAGTATTTACATAAGTTATTTTATTTAATTCTACCAACAACCTTCTGAGTAGGAGTGCTATTTTCAGACATTTCTTATAAATGTTTAGACTGAACAGGGGTCATTCAAACTGTCCAAGTTCTCACAGTTATTCAGTATCCAAGATGGGTCTTGAACACAGGCTAGCTGGCTCTAACATCCTTAACCACAGTCCTATACTGCTGCCTCCCTTCCCAAAGCTTCCACACCATCATCCTCGTCTTCCTCCCATGATGCCTCCACTGTTTTCTTCCTGGCTCTTCCAGCTTGCTTCCTGTTAGTTCCCTGACATGAAGAGTGAGGAAGGAAGCTCATCCTTGAGGAAAGGGGAGACAGGGAACAAAAGGTTTTGGTGGTCATGGGAGCACACTGAGGTCAACTGATCCCCACGATTCTGAGTAAGCTTCCAAACTCACCCATGGGTGGCTCTTGGGCCATCGCTGACACCCTGTCATCATTCTGTGTCAGGAGACTGATTCATATGACAATCCCCATTCTGTCACAACTCCTGTGTCAACTCCAATGTCAAAGCCACTGGTCCAGTAAATTCCTGAGGGTAGCAGGGCTGATCAGCCAGGCCCTCTAGGGCCATGAAGATACCCAAATCTCAGTTGTCTTAGATATTATCCTTCATTATTCTTGTGTGATGTTGAGTTGGCATATCCTGCAGAATTGCCTTGTCTTCTGCCTTATCTTGCACAAAATATGACTCACATTATAACCTAGGAATGCCCTCTTATCACGTTTTTATTTAAACAAAAAGAATCATTGTAATTTCTCATCCAGAGTCTTTAACAACCCTAATACAAGAGATGTCATATAGACTATGTCTACAACACAGCCATATTTTCAAAGCTATAAATAGAGACACATAGCTGGACATGAGATTTTTTAATCTACTGTCATAGCCAAGAGGTAGCCTAGAGCTATGGTATTTATAAAAAGCAAAATATTATGATTTCAGGAGCATTACAACTATTCATGAAAACCATGTGATAACACATTTGAAACCTGAAGAAATCCAGGCATCTCTACTCATGCCATCTAACCCCAGAGTGGTCCTGACATGCACTGTGCCAAACCCTCTGCAGACCCTGAGTTGTAAACCTAATTCTTCAGCAATAAATAGTTCTTTGAAGGAGCTTCAAGACCGGAGTCTATAGCCTGCTTGTTAAAGCAATGTTTAAGGCCCAGGTCTTAGAATTTGTCAAAATTTTCAGTGGTAACCCAGTTTGGGGATGTAGCTTCCTTTGTGAGGCTGACCAATGACCAATGATGCAACATCCAAAATCTCAGCACCAAGGACAGAGCTCTCACAATCAGGGCAGGATGTACAGCTTATCAGCTTTACAGTCCGTCAAGAGTCGAGACATTTTTGGTGAGTTCAAAATGAAACCACAAACTATTAGTGCTAGAGACAATTAAGAAGATCAAGTTTTTTGCTTTATAGATGAAGCATCTAGATCCTTAAAAAAAAAAAATCAAATGACCCACTTAACACCCCAGCACCAGTGCCCTGGAACTCAAGCTTTCTAACCCCCAGCTCTGCACTACATAGATGCCTGGAGTCCCATAAATGTCATTGTCCTGCCTCTCTGCATTAAGCTTTCCCTCGGCTGCCAGGGTTCAGTCAACACTGGTGCCAAGAGTGAACATATTTGGAGGGAGGGGAAGTGGGGAATACAAAGAGAAACCTCCATGTCTCCCCAATCGGGAGAGCTTTTCCTATTGCCTTCTGGGATTGGGACCAGTTGGACAGTGTGCAGGTAATGAAGCACAAGTAAGTGGGTCCTCCTTGCCAAGAGCACAGCTTGGGAGAATGGATGGCAGAAGGGAAGCCCCAGACAGCCAAACACAGGCCCGAGAAACAAGTACAGAGACCATCCCCTAGCCCCAACCCTCAGCTAATGCACAGCACTTACTGACGCCCCTGACAGATGCACACACAACAGGTTCTTGGTGTGAAGCCCAGTCACGGCTTTTGCCATCAGAGGGGCAGGTGGCCAGCCCACCAGAGTCATCAGCCACACCATGATTAAAGCATACCAGTGACTATTCAGTAAGGGAATCTCCCATGTAGAGAGTTCAGGGACCATTTGAACATATACAACTTATATAAACCTTCTAACCCCCAGTCCATCAATGTACAAAGTGAAAAGGCTGGAGCAGGTGGTCTGGAATTACCCTTCCTGAAAAAGCATCCCAGGACTGTCATATTGAGTGACATACAGGGACTGAAGAGGGTCCTGACAGTAATAGGTTATTGAATCTGTAAGTCAAGCTCAGTGCCTTCTCCTACCAACCAGGGACAGACACTCAATCTCACTCAAGACTAGGTACACCTGTAACAACATTGAACATTAGCAACAGGAATGCAAAGAATAGTGGGTATTAATTCAGAAGCTACCCAAGGTCAGCTGGCTGGACAGCCACAGGAGCTTTTACTCTGATGAGTTGGCCATGAACCAGGTCCTAGCCCTCACTCTTGCAGTTGGGCAAATTCTATCAGTATCTTTTGACCCATTTGGGTATATGGTAACACTAAGCTTGCATGAATACTAATAAGTAAGATCAGACTATCAAGAAAATCAGGACAAGAATGGCAACTAGCCAATGGATCACAAACTTATTCAATCTGAACCAAGTGTCTTCATGGGAGCTAAATTATAGAAACAGTGAGGAATTAGTTAAGGGAAGTTAATTAAAATATTTGGTTTCTTCATGTTACTGGGTCGAAATGGCTATTTCCACAATTAAGCTTTGCCTATCAGCAGCAGATCAGCTCCTCCTGGGCTTGCCAACGAGCTCCATCCCCAGTGAGCCCCACCCCCAACAGGCCTAGACCTCAGGCCTAGACCTGACCTAGGCTTCAGGTGGCCTCAGGCACTTTTACCTGATTGTGTATCTGTTACAATTGCTTTTCTTCATATGGGGGTACAAATGATTGCCCTTGTGTTTGTTTGTCTGTATATGGTTGTGTGTGTGTCTGTGTGTGTGTCTCTGTGTGTGTGTGTCTCTGTGTGTGTGTGTCTGTGGGTGTGTGTGTGTCTGTGGGTGTCTGTGTGTCTGTGTCTGGAATGCCTTGTGCCCCCACTCATTCATTCATTCATCGACATTGAGTCTTTCTGATCTGGCTGTAGTCTCCTTGTCTTTGTAGCTGTCATACAGTCAGGTAGCTTGACTGTTAGCTCCTGGCCAAGTCTGAGAACTAGAGGAGGGACACTGACAATTATACGCAGTAATGTCACAGATCATATCCCCAAACTCAGTGGGTTTTAAGTCTGTGACCTCTCTCTCTCTCTTCTCCTCTCTCTCTCTTTCTCTCTCTCTCTCTCTCTCTCTCTCTCTCTCTCTCTCTCTCTCTCTCTTCTCATGGATACATTCACTGATGTCACATTGTAAATGGTGCTTAGGCAGGTATATAGCAATAGTCTATGTTCCTGACTAACACAGCTTGCTTAAATCTCTGAGGATTCATCTGTAGTATATTCAGGGAGCTGGATAATGGTGGGCATGAGCAGGTACAAAACTCAGAACTTAAAAGCTTTACTTCTTTTATCAGTGCTTCTGATTTTACAGACAATACAGATCATCAACTGCATTCCTACCCAAATTCCTGGTAAATCGTAGTAGAAAAGTAGACCCAGACTATCTCTTTTTTTTTTTTTTTGGTCTTCTCAGAGTCTCCCTGAGGCCCCAGCTGTCCTGTAACTCACAATGTAGACCAGGCTGACCTTGAACTCACAAAGATCCACCTATCTCTACCTCCTGAGTGCTGGGATTAAAGGTGTGTGCCACCACGCACGGCTCAAACCCAGACTGTTTTTTTTTCTAATTTGAGATTTTATTTTCTTTAAAAAATATGCTATTGTAGAAGAAAAAGGCTGAAGGAGACCTTAAATATAATTTGAGACCAAATACATAAATCAATATGGAAAAGACAAAAGGTAGATATTTTCAAATAAATGATATCTCAAAATTATATAACACCACACACAAAGTGCTTCACAATGATTGCTTAACAGTTATTCATCAAAGTAACTAAATGTAAGCACTCACATTATAAGCACTTTGAAGCAACCAAACACCCAAGAAAATCTCTTCAGTTGCCATTCTTGTTTTGGGTGAGTAGGTAGATTTATGAAAAAAAATTAAAGACCCAGACTCTTAATAAAGCTTTGAAGCATCTCAGAAGACCAAGGCCTCGGGCCACACCAGACCCCCAGCATCAACTCATTTATGATTTCTCAAGCATCTGTGGGTCAACTGTTGCCGTTTAGGCCTGCCTCTGCCTCTAGGGTTCTTCTGGGAATCTTGGAGCTTAGGAACTGTAGTCTTAGTTCTCGCAGTATCTGCCTAGTCAAGAACTGTGTTACTAAGGAATCGGAGAGAGCCAATATTTGAGAACAACAATTTTGCCCTATAGCAGATGGCTGTCACTGAAGACTTTTGAGAAGGGGAGTGACAGATCAGATTTGCATACTGCAGTAAACACCCAGGATGCTGTGTGAAGACTGAATGATTAATCTCTGCTCTCAGAAAAGGCTCTAAACTAATGATCATTCCTATAAGACAGAACAATGGATCTAATTTTCCTCTCCTTCCCCCACCCCCCCCACTCCACCTTCGTAAGTAACCCACCCAGATAAAGTACCAGGTCATCAAAAAAATGAAAGAGAAATATCTAAATGGGTCTGAGTTCTTCAGCTTGTTCACAAAGGCCTGTAAGGACATCTTAGAAAAGGAAAACAGGGAGACCCTGTCTCAAAAAGACCAAAAAAAAAAAAAAAAAGAAAAGGAAAATCTTAAGCCTGTGTTTCACCAAGAGCCACCTGCAACATGGGAAATACCAAGTCAAGGGGTAGAGGTGGGTGCACAGCTGGCTTCATTTGCTCTCGGGATGAGATACGGATATATCTCTAACTCCAACCCAGCCAAGGCACCCTTACTTACAATAAGAATGCTCAGAAATGACTCAACTTGTTCATAACATCACAATTGTTTGTTTTGTACTTTTCTACTTGTATTTTTTCCATTGTTAGAAAGAAAGAAAATAAAATTTGAAAACAAACACCCAGGAGGCTGGCACACTGTTAACTCTGATGGCAAAGTGGGACCCCTGGCCAGAGAGGAAACCGACTAACTCTTGGCAACAACCCCCCCACCCCCCCGCAGTGGGTGTTTTCACATTAAGAGGAAGCACCTTTCTCCCCAAAGCTTCTGCAATAGGACTCAGGATTGCATGCCATCTTGGGTGTTCCCTTCATCCTATTGGTCAGCCTTGGACCCCCAGCCTCCTCATTGTTTAAACAACCTTTGCAGGTGCTTCTTCTGGACTAGGAGCTAAAGAAGCAATGATGACTAAGCCTTGGCTTGTCATCATTGCTTCTTTGTGAGGGCCTGGAGCTCCTCACACCGAGAGACCTATTAAGACCGACCTGCTCTGACTGTAGGAATCTGGCCAGTGCTGAGTGTTCATGCACTTTTGGCAGATGGAGATGGAGGGGTCTGGGCCAGAAGGGATGCCTGCAGAGAGAGAGCTGAGAAGGATTTTATATTACCACCCCTACCTCCTGGAAGAAGACACAGAAATAAACAGAGCCCAGGCCCTGCTTGAGGACAGAGACCCACCACCTGCTCAAAGTGCCGCTACTACCACCTTAGGGCTCCAGCAGCCTGGCCTCAGACCTTGCTCACTGCTTCCATGCTAGAAGAGGAATCCGAAGTGAATGAGGGACTGACTACACGGGCATGGTTCCTGAGTAGATCCCTCCAGTGTGCTAGTAACAGCGCTCCTCATGGTCCTACCTGTCCCTGCTAGAGCTTTCTCAGAGCTGGTTCTCCCACCCCCTCCCCTGCCATTGTCAATAGGTTCCATTTGTTCAGTGGGTTTCCTCGTAAGGGTCAGAAAGGAAGGCCTGTGCCTGGTGAGAGCCCAAGTTTCCATCTGCCTTCATCCCAAACCTCATCCATGACGGCTTTTTCCACCCATTCTTATTAAACTCAGTACACCAGGACTCCCAGGTGGTCCTCCCTATCAGAGCAGCTCTCCCTCCCCAGAGTCCCTTGGAACAAACCTCAACAGGCAAGAGGCGCCGTTATCCTGCCGGCCAGGAGCCGGGCCTTTGCAGTGAGACCAAGACACCACTCTGCAAAGTCTCAGGGCATCAATATTTCATGTTGCTGGAGCTGTCTTTGTTTTTATGCAGATTGCGCAGGCTGCCAGATGGGCAAAGCCTGGCAGCGTCATCCATCACCAGGCTGTTCCCTCCTAGGCAACCTTGTGGCTGCCAGAGCCCTGCAGGCTGGCCTCAGCTGTGGCTGGTCTTCTCACTCACTCTACACGGTGGGCCACAGTCCCCTTCTGAATACTTTGGGGGCGGCACAGATGAAGGTAGAGGCCAGGCCCTTGCTGTGGGAGACTTGCAAAGGGAAGGACCTCATGATGAATCGGAGACAGCTGGTCACTTCAGTGAAATGCCTTGTAGCATTTATATAGCCACAAAGAAACTGTAGGGAAGGCAGAGCAGGGGCGTTAGCCCCAGTTTGCAGATGGAGACCTGAGGCTCAGAGAAGCTAATAAGATTACTGAAAGCCACCTCGTGTGTTGGGCGGCAGAGCTGATCAAAATGCTCTCCAGGGCTGGAGAGATGGCCTAGTGGTTAAGAGTGCCGACCGCTCTTGCAGAGGACCCGGGTTCAATCCCCAGCACCCACATGGCGGCCGAGAACCATCTGAAACTCCAATTCCAGGAGAACTCCAGTTCCAGGGGAGTCCGACACCCTCTTCTGACCTCCACGGCATTGCATGACACAGGTGCACAGACTTGCATGCAGACAGAACATTCATACACATACAGAAATAAATAAAAAATTTAAAAATAAATTCAAAATGCTCTCCAGAGCTGCAAGATCTCACTATAACCCAGTACCACTATGAGCCATGACATCAGCCCAGTAAGCCTAGATCCTTGCTGGGGAGAAAGGGCAGTGAGGACGGGGCAGCCTGCTCTAATCTGCACGGTGCCTAGGTCTGGGCTGTGGAGCCTCTGAGAGGACACACGAGCCCTTTTCTGGCCCCAGGGCCTGAGCCTACATCTAGGGACTTTGCAGTGGCCAGATCCTCCAGTGTAGGGCTCTGCCTTACTCTTTCCTAAGATCTAATAAGAGTGGTAGCCCAATGCTGATGCCAGAGATATCCCCAAATGGAAGCCCTATGCTGGTGTGCGTATACCAGCATCCTAGTGGGGAAAGGAGAACAGCTTTCTGTGCCCAGCTTCCTCCAACCTTAACTGAATTTCTACAGCCTGAAGGTTCCTCTACATGATCTCCTTCCTAAAATTTCTGCCAGCCTATCCCACGTTCTACCCCACCAGCAAACCCCAGTCCGCCCCTGCCCCATTTTCCCTGACCATAGCACTCTGTCTCACCAAGCTCAGAGTGGCACACAGTGCATCTAGAGATGCAGTCCCACCTCCCTGGGCAGAGCCTGCAGAGACTGCTCAATTCTCCATAGGCTAGAGGTAGCTAAGCCAAAGTCTTCTGGGAAATAATACTACCAACAACTCACTGGGTGACCTTGGGTGAGTCACAACCCTCTGTACCTACACAAGTTAGGAATTGGATCAGTGACTCCTGAGGCCCTTCCTAACCTGCATCAATGGCCAGTGGTCACTATTCTCAACTCTTTATTTCCCCTATCATCTCTTCTTTTAGCATACGGTGTTAGTCAAGCATACAGTCAAGGTTATAGTGGTCTACTGACGTTGGCACAGCCTGGAAGTGTCCCACAGAGGACACCACGTGGCCATCATGGAGCTGTGAGGGGCTCCCACTTTGAGAACGGCCAGGATCTGACCATCATGACACCTCAGTCTCGGATTCTGTGTCTCATGCCACCGGCAGGAGTGAAGAACCCCATGGGCCATGTCCTATGGCTGCACTGCTTCTTTTCGGCTTTGACAACAACTTTCTAGCACTATAGTTAGCAAACTCTGCTTCAGTGCTGGAGAACTGAGACTCAGAGCAGCTAGGAAGACCACTAAGACGACACCCCTAGAATTCTAACCCCAGCCTGTCTGAGTCCAGGGTTCTTGACTGCAGTGCTATGTGGAAGCGACTCTGATGTCTTGTAAGCTCGACATTCCTGAGCTTGGATCTCTCCACATTTGCAAGGCTTCTGGGTGCATCCTTCCTTCCTTCATGAATGCCCAGAACACCCTTTGCTATATCCATCCTCTTATTTCTCTTCTACAAACAAGGCTCTTCTCTGCTCTAAGACATCCCAGTTTCCTTCAGCTCAGCTTCAGCTGCTCCTGCAGCAATCTTCCTGTCCTCCCTCTGTTTAGCTCCCTCCTCCACCCAACCTAAGTGTTCTCTCCTTTGTGATCTAGTAGCAATTACTTCTTTTATTTTCCCATTTATCTCCTTGATCTATTTTATTGAAAGCCTCCCCAGAAGCAGGCTCAGAGCAAGGTGCATGCAATGTTGATCCAGTCCTCCCAGCAGCCTATAAGGTCACTGTCAATATTTCCACCCAGCAGGTATGAATCTGTGTCCTTTTTTGTTTTTTGCTTACCTCCCTCCACTCCAATTTGGAGCAAAGCACCAAGGCATATACTAAGGACTTAGAAGTCATACATCTGTATACGAAGAAACTCCTAGGCCCACAAATGTCTTCAGGTGCAGCAAGATGGAGCAGGTCTGTGCTAGTCTAGGGCAGAATGGAAATGTGACCTTGACATTCAGATTTGGTGGTAGTTTGCTCCTTGACCTTGAGGACATGGCTATTTGTTGCCTTCCACCTTTGGACTCATGCCCTCCTTCCTGCAGGATGCCTCTTCCCCTGCCAAGTCTAATCCCCACACCTAATAGTTGGGATAACAGGGGTTTCTCGAGTTACACAATCCTGTTCATTCTTTTACCCTAGAAACTGGAGAACAGGAGTTGGGGTCAGAAGAGCAAGCCTAGATGGAAGCCTGAGAGGCCCCAGGATCTGATAGGGGAGTTCATTTTTCATAGCTTAGTGTCCAGTTGGTCAGATTGAGGCCCGAGGCCTTTGGCTCTGCTCCTGGGCCAAGGATGGTAAAAGATCCGCAGGTCAGAGTGGAGAGCAAGGGATCAGATTCTCAGCAAGGACTAAATGGGACCATGTCACTTGTCTGCATGCTGGACAGAAAGGCGCAGAAGACATATCTAGGTCGGTGAGCAAGGTGGTCAGACCTCAGCCAGACACCACTGGAAACAGCAATGACTGTTGCCACTGGGCAGACTGTGTTCCAAGGAGCTGGATAGGTTCCAAGGAATCGGGAGGGATTCAGGAGGCCAAGAAGACAGAGCCCGGATTCCACCCTTAATTCATCTGTTTTAAATACTGGGCTTTCATGCAAAGATTGCTTTGAATAAAGGGATGATGATGATGATGATGATGATGATGATGATGACACTGATAGAGACCCACCCTTTGGGATATAAATACCCAGAGTCTTGGTTAGCTTCCTTCCTCCCTGGTCATCCAGCCTCAGGCTCACTTAGGTCAGGTAGTTGTCATCAGCATTCCAGTTGGTGAAGAGACAATGTCTTCAGTCCTAAGCATGTGGTATCCTGTGCAGAGACTGCCCAACATACATGTCCTTCCTGTGCTCCACACTTCTGTCATGAGAGAATTGCTTGTTTGTGCCCTAATCATGCTGCTCTCAGAGGTTCTGTTCTCCATGAGACACTTCCTTCCTGTGCCCTTTCTCTGAAGCACCCTTTCTTTGGCTTAGGTGCCCCGCCCCCGCCCCTGACAGAGCTCCTCTGACAGAGGCCTTGTGCCTTCCTCCAGTAGTTCCCATTGTACCCAACAGCCACCTGCAGCACAGAGATGACATCTTCAAGCCTAGATTCCCATTTCAGCTCTGCCAGCTCAAGACCTTAGTAAGCAAGCATCCTTCGTGACTCAGTTTCCCCACCTGTAAAGCTGTTGTAACACTAGAAACCACTCCTGTTACTGTGGGATTGAATAAACTAACATGGGCAGAGAACTGGGCCCTATATCTGGTGTAACATAAGTTCTCTAAAAATACTAACTGCTGTGAAGAGGGTTCAGTAAATGTTTGTGGTCAGCTCTGGGCTGTTTCCTGCATATTTTCTCAAATATATTTTTTAATATTTTTTTTTGGTCTTTTTGAGACAGGGTCTCCCTGGAGCCCTAGCTGGCCTGGAACTTGCTCTGTAGACCAGGGTGGCCTTAAATTCAGAGAGATCCACCTGCCTTTGCCTCCTGAGTGCTGGGATTAAAGGTGAGCACCACCATGCTGAGCACATTATTATTTTTATTTTTATGTATATAAGTATATCGCCTGCAGGTAAGTGCACCAGTGTCCTGCAATGCCCACAAAGGTCAGAAGAGGGCATCAGATCCCCAGAACTGGAGTTAATGGGCTGTTGTTAGCCACCATGTGGGTGCTGGGAACCAAACCAGAGTCCTCTGCAAGAACAGCCAGTGCTCTTAATCTCTAACCTATCTTTCTAGCCTCCCATAAACATTTTTGTATTTGCAATTCAGATTTATTTGTGAGTTTTTCTCAATTTATCCTTCTGATGAGAATAGAAAAGTAGAAAGTAGAGAAAACAAAAAGGATGAAAATGGTGGGACTTTCTCCACCCATAGGAAGTGTGCAGCCTCTCTGGCCTTTATGCTCTTGCATTGTTCCCCTGAGATTGTTCTGGTGCTTAGTTAGCACATGCGACATCCCTTGAGCTGATTGGTGAGAGTACCTGTCTCCCAGTGGAAAATTAGCCATTCCTGCTGGGGTGCCGTCTGGACCATGAGCACCCTGAAAGGTGTTCACATTTGTGTGCCTCATCACTTAAGCATCCAGTACAGTTTCTGTGTCCAGTAACTAATGTTATGGTTAATTTTGGTTATCAACTTGACCAAACTGAGAGATGCTTAGAAAAATTGGTGACAAACACTTCTGGTATATCTGTGAGGGTATTTTCAGAGAAGATGACATGTGGGTCAGTAACCCAGAGCAAAAGCCCCACTCTGAAGATGGGCAACACTCTCCAGTCAGCTACAGACAGACAGGGGAGCATGTCCACTCAACACTTCTTGAGTGGATGTGGCTTTTGCTGATGTCACCTGTGACCTCCAACTTCCAGATTCTTCAGTCTTTTAAGAATTGTACCAGTGTCTGTGCAGGGTGTTTCCAAGCCATCAGCCTGGAACAGAGGCCGCATCACTTGTCCCCTTGTCCTGGGGCTTCTAGACTCTTAGCGGGCTTAGCTACTGGCTTCCCCAGCTCTCCAGTCTGCAGACAACCATGGTAGAATTATTCAGCCTCTGATAGTGTAAGTCAATCTAATAAAGCCCTTCTTATAGTTAATAAAGCCCCTTCTAGCCTTATTTACATTCTACAGTTTCTATTTCTTGGGAGAACTTTAGCGAATGCCTCCAGTTGTTGAATAAATGAAAATTTAACCAATTGAACACGTTGCCACAGCCCCCACCTTCCTCCCCCTTCCTGCTAGACTAGAATCTGAGCAAATTCTTAGGATAAGAGCTCCTGATCCTGAGCCAGGTGGAGCCCAGCCACCCAGTTGAAAGAGGACCCTGGTGTCTGTAGCAAACCTCTCCTGGCCTGACTAGGACTGGGAGAAGAAAGATACTTGGCACCAAATGGCATTACATGCAAAGTGTGACGGGGACCAATGTTAGTGGGGCAAGGAGAGTGTACAGTCTGTGTCCTCAGACTGGTCGTAGTGACACTGCGGTGCACCAGCAGCAGCTTGGCTTCCTGCCCCTGAGGCCAGGCGTTCACATCCTCCCCAAGACCCTTGCTGTCCAGCAGGCTGGACAAGGACTTTACCCTGGCCACAGCTGTGTCTAGATACCATCCTGGAGGTCAGAGTCAATGATAGTCAGCTGAGCCCTGCTAATAGACTATAAAGGGTTTTATCCTACTGACTGGAAGAAAATAATCTTATCTGTGGTCAAGTACGAAGCACTCCCCAACTTCTCTGTCTGTCTCCAAGCTACCTGTGTGAGTTAACCTGTTTTTGTCCTTGAGAAATAAAATACATTCCAGCAAGATAGATTAGTAGGCATCAGGCATAAGCCTGAAAACCTGAGTTCAATCCCCAGAACCCACCATGGAAGGAGAGAACCAACTCCTGAAAGTTACTCTCTGACACTCACTTACATGCTGTGGCACATACCTGCCTGCGGTCATATGCATGCCTGCATTCACACATCTATCACCATCATACACACACACAATAGAAATAATAAAAATCAATATTTTTAAAGAAACAAAATAGCCATCCCAAGAATCCCAGAGCATTCGAAGCAGATTCTAAAAGGTTCAACCAACCTGAGATTTTTATAGACATAGAACATTTAGTTCTATCAACTAGAAAAACCGTTCTACTACCAAATATTTGCCCCAAAGAAATGAAATCCTATGTGCATGCAAAGACTAGGACATGGGTGTTAGCATACTCAAACCCTGGGAGGAAACAAAGTGTCCATCTATAAATAAAGAAACAATCTATTTAATATCAATATAGTAGAATACTACACAATAATAAAAAAGAACAAATTATTAATACCATTAATACTTGCAACAGTATAAGTGAATCTTCAAATAATTCTTTTCAGTGGGGGGAAAAGTGTTCTCTCTCCTCTCTCTCATCTCCTCCTCCTCCCTTCAGAAAATTCAAACCAATATATAATGACAAAGGGCAGATTTGAAGTTAACTTGGAATTTGGATCAGAGATAAAGAAGTTACAAATGAATTCACACAAATTTGGGGAGTGAGAGGAGGTTTACCAGCTTGGTCATTGTGATTAATTTATGGGTATGTGCTTCTGTTGAAACCAAACAAGTTTTGTGCTTTTAATACATGTTGTTTATTCTGTATTCATTTTATCCAAATAAAGCTATTTTTTAAAGCCAGCAGGAAGCGTCAACTGCTGCAAAGCTGCATCCAGGGCACAGTCTCAGTCGTGCCAGTGGATTCTACCCCGTTTCCTGTTTTTAGCACAGTGCCAGGCACACAGAAATGCAGCAAATGTTGCTGAGCTTAGTCAAATTGATGTTAGCTTATATCAGTTGGCCCCAGAGGAGCCTTTCTCCCTAACATGGTCAAATCAGTGCACGCATTTAAGAAGCACTTCAGCTTGGGGATATTGAGTCTGACCAACATGAACTTCCTAAACAGAGCCATGGAGCAGAGAACACCAATTTATCCCCAAGGGTATTAAACTCCAAACAGTTGGACTGCCATCCACACCTTGCTCATCAGCATTCCTGAAAAGACCGCTCAGGGCAGAAAAGGCAGGAGCAGCCTCTAAGCTTAGCCTCTTGATCCAAGAAGCAGGAAGAATACAGGATTCTGGGTTCTCTGTCTGCTGGGAGTCTGTCTTGTCCCCACTTCACAAGGACAAGATCAACCAGATATCTCTGAGGAAGTGACAACAAATGAGAGTCACAAGAGGGGAGGAAGAGGAAGAAAGAGGCAGCTGGGGCAAGATGGTTCACTGGCTGTGGATCTGAAGGACTGCGTTTGGCCCTACAGCCCTCCCAGGGAGCTGAGATGTGATGGGCCAAGGCCCATGGTGACAGGTTCGAGCTTAGACTAGAGAAACTGGTAGATAATCACCAAGATTCACCAAAGTGAAGATGCTTATCAGGGTCCAAGTCAAGGCTCAGCCATAGGCTATGTGATCTTAGGTGAAGTGCTGGAGTGTCAGTCCCTCTCCAAGGTAGAGCTACAGCAAAAGGAACAAAGGTCCTGGGCATCCCATGTGTGGAAAAATCTCCAGCCTCTCATGAGAACTAGCAAAGCCTCATCATCCCAAGACAACACCAAGCACCAACCAACAGAGCTCCTTCAGGTAAAGGCATCCATAGGTCCCTGAGAGCAGAAATCCTGACATCCATAGGACTCAGATGTCTCTTGGCATCTAGGGCCTGGGACAAGCATGGAGAGTTCTATGGAGGAGGGGGAAGAGTAGGCATTTAAAACAGGGTAGCCTGGCATGGTGGCGCATGCCTTTAATCCTAATACTCTGGAGATAGAGGCAGGCGGATCTCTGTGAATTCAAGGCCAGCCTAGTCTACATAGTGAGCTCTGGGCCAGCTGGGACTAAAGGGAGACCCTGTCTCAAAAAAAAAAAAAAAAAAAATAAATAAATAAATAAATAAATAAATAAATAAATAAATAAATAAATAAATAAAATACAGTAGTGCCAACTAAGCTCCTGGGGCACCCAGAATGGAGGAAAAAAAGTTCCTAAAATGTACAAGGCCTGATAGCAAAGCCCTGCAGATCCTCAGAACAAGAGCTCCTAATTTTTAATGCTAGCATGCATTCCTAAATCTCCCAGTGCTTTATAGTTTACAAATACTTTAATCCATTCTCTAATCATGATCCCTTGCTACAAAAGAACATGACTGAGTTTGCACAGTGTCAGGAATTGTATTTTGCATGGATTAATTCAGTTCAACTTCCCAACAACACTGTGAGAGATACACTAACACTCTCATATCATTATACAGATGTGGGGAGAAGTGGAAAGTTAGAGACTAGATAGCTGACCTAAGGTCACACAGCCTATAGCTGAGCCTTCACTTGGACCCTAATAAGCATCTTCAGATCCTGTGTGATGAACCATTGTGTTGAGTTGCCTCAGAGATCTTGTGGGATATGATCAAGGTCACCAGCTGGTGAATGCTGAAAGATTCAGGATGAGGACGTCTGCCTTGGATGCAGGTCATCTCACCTCTCTGCTTCTCCTACTTGCCATCACCCAACACAGTCCTCAGGATGGCGAGGATGGAGACCCAGGACAGTTCTCTGAGAAACAAACATGCGAAGGTTCTATGTGCAAGAGATGAAGAACTGAGGAGAGATTGAGGCCTCAATGCTTGTGGTTCTGCTTAGGGAGTCCACATTGATCAGATTCACCCACTTAAAGATCTCAGTGCTCGCCCTACAGCCACCATGGCCCTGGTGTGTGGAGGAATTCGTCCAGGCCAGGGCCATGCCAGCAAGGCTGAATGGAGTGGCTACAATTGGAGAAGAGTATGTATAATAAATAAGTAATGTCCAGGCTCTGTCTCCAATTCCAAACCCCCAAGGTACCCCTGACCTTGGCCCTCCCCACGAACAAGTGGACAGAGGTCAATCAGGACAATCAGTCACCACATCAGGCTTGATCCCCACTAATGGCAAGATCTTCCAGGAGCTGGATTTGATCCAGGTCTGCTGCCCACCCCATCACCTGCATGTTATCACTGTCTTTAGGAAATATCCCAAGTCAGTCACTAACTGCACTTCCAGGTTAGTAGGTTAACCTGTGTAATTTCGGTCATGGAACTGGCGGTCCTCCCGTCCCCAGCTCACCCTCCGCCTTGCACCCTGCCCAGCCAGCAGAGCTGGGGCCTCTCTCCATCTTCTTCCATAGGCAGACAGGGTCGGGAAGATCCTGTTTCACCCAGATAGGATTTCTGAATCCTGGGCATCTGCTGGCCAGGATCCCTCCTGCCCATCTTGTCTTCTGCCCTGAGACCAGCACATCCCCTCTGCTATGAACAGCTGACCCTGCTGGAGCAGCCCAGGCCCACACAGGCCTAGGAGACGCTTCTTCCTTCCATCGCTTCTGCTGGTGAGTGCTGACCACACTGTTTTCCTCTGGCCCTTACTTCACTATCCTTAGCTGGGTCTTAACTACCACACCAGGTCCCTAGTGCCTTCTCCTAGAGGTCTTAAAACATTCTGAGAAAATTCAATTGCATACATGGCAACAAGTACCAGCCAGGCTGGCTGGCTTCCCAGCATGCTCTTAGGGAGCTGCGTTCTTTTATGGCCCATGTTCCCGGCTATTTAGCACTGGGCATTCCAAGAACACCAAATTCACTCTGGGCCTTGGCTTTCTGTGAGAAGATTTGTCCCCACAAATCTTCACCTACCCTGCAGTTCTGCTCCAGAAGTTTTAGAGTCTTCTCTTGGCTTCAAGAGGCCCCAGAGCATCCCTGTTGGTTCCCAACTCAGTGCTCCACCTGCAAATCAACAGAACAGGCCTTGGGAAGCCAAAGGCAGAAAGAGAGACACTAGCTCTGGTGCATTCTGGCAGGCACATGGCAGCCTCCTCCACCCCACCCCACCCTCACAGGCAGATGTCTGCAATTCTACCATAGGTGCTTTGTTCCCTAGATGGTACTTCTGTGTCCCAAATGAATTATTCAACAAATATTTTCAGTGGTTCTGTGTTCGAGGCAACGTTTGTTCTAGGGCATGGGGTGATACAAGGATAGGAATCCTTCCCCAAATCTCTCTTTAGGCATCATTATTATGTCTGCTTTACTGATGAGGGAATTGAAAACAAAAGAGCTTAAGTAACTATCCCAAGGTCACACAGTTTAAGATATCCTGAAACAGCCAGGCATGGTGGGATACATTGTAATCCCAACACAGGAAAGCTGAGGAAAAGCATCATGAGTCTGGACTTCACAGACAGACCCTGTCTCTAAGAAGCCAAAGAAGAGGAAGAGAAAGAGGAGGGAGGATGATAAATCTTAAAGTGTAGCTGTGGGGTAGTTCAGGGATGCCTGCGAAGAAGAAGACAGCAGCATTTTGTATTTCAGCATCAACGTGAAGCAATGGGACCTGCTAGCCTGGCCCTGCACATCCATGAGGGAAAGGGAGGTAGAGAAGGCATGGGGAGTGACTGCAGCCAGATGGAACAAAAGCCAAGCTCATTGCTCTCCTCCATCCCTTGATAGGTGTCACATGTGTTCACACAGCTAGAACTGGCTGCAAGTCCCACCACAGCACAGGAAACAGAGGCACACACAGAATGCATGCCAAGACGGGTGTGCCGGGATCCCCTGGAGACCTGCTGTTGAGATGCCGGAATCCATCCTGCCTATTAGAAAGGCCACCCTGGTAGCCACATGAGAGAGACAGGAAGGACTGAGAGTCCATAGGAGACAGCCAGGTGAAAGGGAGAAGGGAGGGTCGGCCAGACAGAGGAGCTCTAAAGGCAGAGCTCAAAGACTTCGGAAATGATAGAGTGCGAGGGCTGGGGAGAAGGAGGCCTTTACCAGATCTGTAGAAAACTAGGGCATACCCTGGGGGAAGGAAAAGACAGAGTGAGCTTAGACCATCACAGGGACAAGGGTCAGGCCAACAATTAGTAGAGAGCACACACCAGTGACCTCAAAAGTCAGGAAGCTGAGGCAGGAGGATTTTAAGTTCAAGTTTGGCCTAGGCTATACATATACACATATATATGTATATATGTGCATATGTATAGCAAATTATATCTATATATATATATATATATATATATATATATATATACACATATGGGCCAAGCCAAGACTGTTACTGTTGTTCCCAGGGCAGCCAAGCCCAGCCTCCAACACCCTCCAGAACCAACTTTCTCATAGGACCTGCCATGTATCTAGAACTGTTCTAAGACATTTACATGTCACTAGCCTCTCTGTTACAGAGGAAGCAGTGCAAAGATGAAGTGGCCTGCTTGTTGTTCAGCCAGCTGAACACAGGACTAGTTGTTCAGCCAGCTGTCTTCAGCATCCATGCTTGTGACCATCATCAGGCTAAGCAATCTGCCTCAGGATGAAGTGAGGAAGGGGGAGGGGACGAGGTAATCTATGTTATTAGATCTGGGAAGCTGAAAGACCCTATCCTGAGCCTTGGTGGAGGACTGCCTGGTAGCACAGACTGGTTTTAGACTCGGAATCAGAGGCAGGAAGGTCAGGCCCCTGCCTTGTCACTTATCCTCACCTCTCTATAAAGGGAGACAATAATACTGTCTGCAAGGCTCAAGTCAGCTGTGTGAGTCAAATGAAACCAGAAATATGAAAAGTCTTTAGGAGTTATGATTTCGTAGGGGCTGGAGAGATGGCTCCACAGTTAAGAATACTGCCTGCTCTTGTGGAGGACCCAGAACTCATATGGAGGCTAGCAACCATTCATAATTCCAATTCCAAGGAAATCCAAAGCCCTTTTCTGACCTCCACAGGCATTGTATGACACTGATGCACTTACATATATGCAGGCAATACGCTCATACACGTAAAATAAAGATAATATAAAATATATTTTTATGTGTGTGAATGTACTGTCTGCATGCAAGTTTGTGCACCCGTGTCGTGCAATGCCACGGAGGTCAGAAGAGGGTGTCGGATTCCTCTGGAACTGCAGTTCTCCTAGAATTGGAGTTACAGACGGTTCTCAGCTGCTATGTGGGTGCTAGGCATTGAACCTGGGTCCTTTACAAGAGCAGTCGGTGCTCTTAACCACTAGGCCATCACTCCAACCCCAAAATATTTTTTAAAAGAAGTTACGATGCTGTAGAAAGATGGTGGAACACAGCATTTGGAAGGTGAGGGGGCCACTGGCCTCTTACGCTCTTTTTTGTTGTTGTTGTTGTTGTTGTTGTTGTTGTTTTTGGTCTTTTCGAGACAGGGTCTCCCTGTAGCCCCAGCTGTCCTGGAACTCACTCTGTAGACCAGGCTGGCCTTGAACTCACAAAGATCCACCTGCCCTTATTCTTAAGGTCTCCTCAGGGACAGGTCTGGCTGAGACTGCGAGTCCCTGTGGGAGGGGAAGTTTGAGTTCTCTGAGACCTATCATCTCACATGTGCTCCATTCAGCACACATCAAGGTAGTCTGGGTGGGCAGGCAGGCATTTCTATGTAGTTTTAACAACAAAGAACAAAAACGTAGGAAGCTAAAGTGGCTCCCTAGTGCTGCACAGCAAGTAGACGCAGAGACCAAATTGGAACTGTGTTTCTAGAGTACGTGTTCCTTCCAGCTGACAAACTGGCTTTGTGAAATCATGGTTGAGGGCAAAGTGGGCAGCAGTGGAGGGTTAAATAGTCATATCGCCAATGTTATCATTTTATTTGACAATATTCCTTCTCAAATTCCTAGGAATAGCTAAAAATAGCCCTGCATTTGGAAGGGAGCAGGTGAGGTTTTATAGGAATCCTCAGATCATCTGTCCTCATCCACCCTACTCAGATAGCTGAGTGGGACTGACCAACAAGAAGGGAAATAGCAGGACACAGAGTTTGGAGAGGGACTTGCTGGAGGATGAGGCTTGTGTATGGAGACTTCTGAGCTCTGCCTTAGCTTCCTACAGGGTCCCTCCTGGCTCCATACCTCCCCACAGGCCTGTTTAGGGTAGACTTGTGGGGTCACTGCCGGGATTTGTGGTAGGGCCCACTTAATCCTGGGACAACCCATGTGGAAAATACTCGCAGGAAAGCACACCACGTATTCACAGATTGAGGTCCAAATGCAGAGAGAGATTTTATTCCAACATGTCTGCTTAAATATCCATCAATTCTCAGGGCTGAATGCTAAATCTTTTTGTCACTACACCCCACCCCATGGGTGTGGCCAGGGAGGTACCATTGGCTTAGAATCCAACCCATCTTAACTAAGTTTTCCCACAGTGACTGACATGAGAACTCTGCAGAAAGCCAGCCCAGAAGTGTTTCAATGACTGACTTGCACAGAAGCAGCCTCACTGAAGATTCAGGGAGCGAGGAACCCGAACCCTAATTTCCACCATGGGAAGGCATTCGGTCTCCCAGGCCTGTGACTTCCCCATATTTCCCCTGGCACCTAGTAACTCCACCTGTCACCACAGAGGCAGATGCACCCTTCTCTCCCAGTCAAATAAGAAGGCAATATGAGCCAGGTGTGGTGGCGCACGCCTTTAATCCCAGTGTTCAGGAGGCAAAGTCAGGTGGATCTTTGTGAGTTCAAGGCCAGCCTGGTCTACAGAGCGAGTTCCAGGACAGCTGGGGCTACAGGGAGACCCTGTCTCAAAAAGACAAAAAAAAAAAAAGTCAATATGGAGCCTGAATGCACAAAATCAAGAAGTCTGGGGAAAAAAAAATCCCAGGAGACCTTTTTCCCAGCTGACTTCCAGAGCAAAAATCTTTTTCCCCAAGGTCAGGAGGAGCTGTTCCTATCCCCTCCATTAAAAGCAGCTAAATCATAAGTCCTCACATTCCTACTGGAATGAATTATCCTGTGATCGTCCTTTTCAGCCTCACTGCTGCCACTCGGGTTTTAAATGAAAGAGCTCTTCCTGCATCGTTCCATCCCTAGGAAGATAGCTTTGTCCTTGAGCAGTCCCCATGGGGAGAGACACACTGCCCACACTGCGCCCATCGCCACTCTAACAAGGAAGAGAGCCACATGACCAGCCATCTGAGCCCTCTCCAGCCCTCCCTGCCTCCTCCAATTGCTCCAAGCAACAGAATGTTCTCTTGTTCCAAGAGGCAGAAGGATAAGCTAGGAAAAGAGGGTCAGGCACCCCTGGAACAGAAACATCAGTGTGGGTGGTACTGCGTGAGTCTGCTTATGATTTCTACATATTTGCACCTGAGTGCATGTGTGTTGAGGTATCTTGGTAATTATACATGTAGTGGGCATGTGTCTGTGAGTAGCTGTATAAAAAGGCACATATGTGTCTATGTGTGGATGCATCTGTGTGTGTGCATGTGCATGTGTGCCACAGTTCTCGGCAGAATGAATGATTCCTCATGAATATTACCCATGCCAGTGGATCTGCTGTTGTGGAACAAGAGGATAATGAGGAGATGTTAGAAAGGGGTCTGCTGCTGCTCCAATGAGAGAGTGACCCAGGAACAAGCAAAGGAAAGGAAAAATGGCCAGCCCACCCTGACCACTGACCGGTGACCAGTTGATACTGTGAGCATTCCTCCCACATGCCAGATGCTTCTCCATGACATCACCACGAGCTTAGGAGACAAGATGGGGACCAATAAAACCACCTCAAAGCTGAGGAATCTTAAGTCAAGTGAGCAAACCAATTCTTCCTTAATCACAGGGAGCAAGTGAACAAATCCAGATGAAGAACCACACCAGGACTGAGAGCTGGCCCTTGTCTCTACCCCAGGAGACCGCCCTCACAGCCAGGGTGAAGATCCTCTCTCAGCCTGCCTGAAGGGGCCGCTCCCTACGGTAGAGACAAGTCTGAGGTCCTGGGCCACTTTCCCATGCCTCTATGGCCAGCTGCCTGCATCCCCCCTCTACTGGCTTCATCTGGCAAGATGCTGCTCTGGGTTCCAAGCTCGGTTCCTCTGAGGTCTCTAACTGAGCTCAGAAAGCTGGGGAGTCTTCTGACCTCCACGGCATTGCACGACAGGGGTGCACCAACCTACATGCAGACAGTATACTCATGCAAATACTACTACTACTAATAATAATAATAATAATTAATAAATTTTAAAAAGAAAGCTGGGGAACTGGGTGCCTGTGGTTACCTCTCCACAAGGGTCAAGAATGGCTAGGGTGGGCAGCAGAGCCAGCAAGTGTCATCTTTATCCATCTTACCATGCTCCAGCTGAAGCAACAAAGGCCCGTAGGGAGTGGGTAACTATCCCAGAGGCTGATGAGACAGGGAAACAGAGATACACTTTCATCTGCTAACTGAAGCCAAAATATGGTGCTTTGCTGAAGAGAGAGAAGGGAAAGCTAGGCTGGAGAGCCAGCCTGGGAGTAATCAACAAGACCTGCAGGTGGCTGACCCTGGAAGGTGAAGAGAGGGGACATCAAAGATGGAAGGGGTGCACACAGAGCCTAGGAATTGCTTCCAGCAAGACAGCAGCACCCTCTCCTGTCCATCCAAGAGTAGTGCACAGCCGATCTTCTACCTCTACTTCCTGCAATCCTCCGGGCCACACTCCACAAGCCAAAAGAAAATCCACTCCATACCAGGCCCACCTGCCGATCCCCTCCTGGACTTCCAGTGCTGAGACAACTGACCTTGCCATTACCAAACATTCCTGTCCCTCTCCCTCTCCTTGGGACCTGGGGCTCTAAGGCACTATATACACAATTGTTTACAGATGACTTTTTGCATCCATCCAGACTCAGTGACAGCTGCTGCCTCACCTGACTGTAAAGGAGGTGTTGGAGTTGCTAGGCAACCAAAGGCAACCTGTGTGGAAAGGCCAAGGAATGGGCTCTGGATGCTTCTTGCTTAGTATAGCTCAGTGACCTTGCAAAGCCAGACCTGTAGCACCAGCACCTGCCACAACCATCTGCATGACTCTTCTAGAAGAAGCCCATGGTGAGTGGAGCACTCAAAGCTCTGCTTGCAGGAAGTGCCTGTGTTTAGTCATGGCAGAGACCACTCCACCATGAAAATTCATCAACATCTATGCACCAACCAGACCAGCTACGTGCTGCAGAGCACAGGACAGCTGGGATCACTGCAGTCTGTGCCAAGGCAGGGAACGTGGGTAGGATGGGCTTCTCAGAAAGGTTTGCACTTGTCTGTGGCATTTCCACTGAATGTCAGTGGCATGTCAGGCACATCCTAATATCTAGATGATGTGCCTGGGGCTATATAACAAGTCTTTCTGTCTCCAGAAAAAAGCAGTGAGCAGAGGTAAGGAGGGATGTTTACGATGCCCCAGAATAGCAAGTGGCCACTGCGGGACTACATGTTGTAGGATACAAGCATGGCCACAGATGAATGGGCGAGCTACCCAGGAGAGAAAACATGAATCAGGTGCTGCAATGCTAGAAAGTGGAGAAAATGAAATGCTAGAAAGTGGATGCTCACAAAGCATCCCAAATTGTCCCCTTTGGTCCTTACCCAGCTCTTGAAGAGTCCGCAGCAGAGCATGTACTTCTATTTTTTGTTTGCTTGCTTTCCTTTTTTCTTTACAGATTCACTGAGATAACATGACCCACACTAAATTTAAAATGTGTCACTTACTGATTTCTACTGTGTATATATACCTTGAAGCCATCAACACAATCAGGATAAGCTTCTAGAGAACCCTCGGGAGGACAAGCCTGCTTCCACCTGGCTTCCTCAGAAAAGCTCTACCTCAGGCAAGGTTAGACGTGGTGAGGCAGGTGGCAGGACTGGCACACATGTTGGCCTGGAAAGAGGAGGCACAGAACGTGTGCCATGGAGAGGGTCCATCTGTACACTGAGTACACTCTCGGCACTGCGCCAGGCAATCCCAGAGATTCTGAGAGGAGTTGGGCACTGTAGAAGACGCTTGAAAATCATTGCCACTTCAGCCAGGCCAGACCCCTGCTTGGAGTTGAAGCAATTCTGTGAAGGCCTTCAAGGGCTGGGAAGATCAAAGACTTCTACCAGATGTCACCAGGAGCTTCACACCAGCAAGCACAACAATGGGACAGATATCCTTAGTTCTGCATCACCACCCTCACTGGGGACCCTTGCTCTACCCAGAGAATGGTAGCCCAGGCTATGAACCCCTGGGCAAAGAATGGACTCCAATCTTGATTCCTATGAAAGGCTATTGACATAGAGTGAAATCTCTCCAGGAAAATGGATGTTTCCAGTGATGGTAGCAACTTCTTTTTCATAACAGACAAAATAGCAAGCATCCCACCATGCTCAGACATTTCTGATCTAGGGTGACCTTTCCACTGGCCTCTCTGCACAGGAGCAACACTCCTAGATAAGCTCAAGAGCTTACAGCTCATTCCAGGCTGCATATTGCATTCACCCTTGCTAAAAAGTGTTCTTGAGCCCTTACAATGTGAACAGTCCTGGAGCTGGGCACCATGGTGAGTTCCATGCAAGAGCATACGCTTGGCTCATGCAGCTCACAAAGCATCCCAAATTGTCCCCTTTGGTCCTTACCCAGCTCTTGAAGAGTCCGCAGCAGAGCATGTACTTCTATTTTTTGTTTGCTTGCTTTCCTTTTTTCTTTACAGATTCACTGAGATAACATGACCCACACTAAATTTAAAATGTGTCACTTACTGATTTCTACTGTGTATATATACCTTGAAGCCATCAACACAATCAGGATAAGAATAATGGCCCCCATGCCGGGTGTGGTGGTGCACGCCTTTAATCCTAGCACTTGGGAGGCAGAGGCAGGTGGATCTTTGTGAGTTCAAGGCCAGCCTGGTCTACAGAGTGAGTTCCAGGACAGCTGGGGCTACAGGGAGACCCTGTCTCAAAAAGACCAAAAAAAAAAAAAGAAGAAGAATGGCCCCTCTAAGAGGTCACTGAGAGGCTGGAGAAATAGCTCAGTGAATAAGAGTACTGGCTGCTCTTGCAAAGGACCTGGGGCATTTCACACATGCAGGCAAAACACTAATACACATAAAATACTAATAAATAACCAAAAAAATTAGAAAAAAGTGGTCACTGGAGCTACTTTGTAATCCCTCTGTTTCTCCCCAGCCCCTTCCTGACCCGCTGCGATGTGCATTCTGATGTTGTAGACTGGCGTTTTCAATAATTTTGTATTCATAAAATTATTCTATATGTTCTTATCTGGTTCCCTTGAGTCAGCCTATTTTCTTATTACAGATGACAACACAGAGGCTTGATGAGGTAATGCAGGGAGTCAGTAATCCTAAAGCAGTACAGACTATGCAGGTGTCCAGGCTCAGAGCCCAGTATGCTGTCTGCCACACACTTACCACTCCATCATTCAATCACCAGACATGAACTGAGCTCCTGGGTCAGTAAGTCCTGCGCAATCAGATGCGGTCCCTGCCCTCAAGAGCTTGCAATTCCTCTTTCCTTTGTTCATTCACCTGCTTTAAAAAGAGTGCTGCTCAAATCACTTTATGTGATTACACTGAACTGGTGCTGTTCTACCCCCCAAAAGCCTATCAACCATCTTCCTGTCTGCCACTTCAGGCTGGAGACGGGCTTGGCACAGGTGGGGATTTGAGGATCCTGTACTCTAAGAACATGTAAAGCAGAAGGAAAACCCAATGATACATTATCCTGTATCTTAGGCACATGCTAGAGAGCTTAGGAGCCAAAGCTGACCCTATGAACACTCACTCAATGCAGCAGGCCAGGAGCACAGGAAAGGCAGAGGAAGCTGGAATGGCCAGAGCCCTGGACACAGCAGAATCTAGAGCATGATTAAGCAGGGAAGATGACAAGGGAAAGTGTACTTGAGATGGGTCAGGGAAGAGCAGATAGGAAGGGTGGGAAACTGAGAATTCCTCCTGCAATTCTTTACATGAAACGTGTTTTTCCATGAGTGTGTTACCTTGGGTTTATGTATAGGGAGTGGATTCTGAGGGGGAGGGTAATGCCCTACATTTAAAAATAATTTACAAAGCTGGGCCTGGTGGAGCATGCCCAGGACTCTGGAGGCAGAGGCAGGCAGATCTCTGTGAGAGGGAGGATGCCTGGTCAACATAGTAAGTTCTAGACCAGCTGGTGCTACAGAGAGACCCAATCATCATCATCATCATCATCATCATCATCATCACCATCAACATCATCACCATCAACATCATCATCATCACCATCATCATCATCATCATCTGCAATTTACAAAGTGCTTTTGCTGTTATATATTTTTTTAATATTTTTATTTATTTTTATGTGTATGAATGTACTGTCTGTATGTAGGTTTGTGCACCCATGTCATGCAATGCCACGGAGGTCAGAAGAGGGTGTCGGACTCCCCTGGAACTGAAGTTCTCCTGGAATTGGAGTTACAGATGGTTCTCAGCCTCCATGTGGGTGCTGGGGATCGAACCCAGATCCTCTGTAAGAGCAGTCGGCGCTCTTAATCGCTAGGCTATCTCTCCAGCCCTCTGTTATATCTTATGTAGTTCTCAGTGTCTTTTTCTGTTTACCTTTGGGGAGGAGGAGTGCCTACGTATGTGCAGGTGTGCATTTCCCATGCCAGAGGGAAGAGAAAAATGTCCAGTGTCCTGCTCTAGCATTTTCTATCTTAACCCCTTGAGACAAGATCTCCACTAAACCTGGAAGTCATTGTTTTCTCAGCTGGGCTAGTTGGCCAGGAAGCCTCAGAGAGCCTCCTATCTCAATGCACACACACAGCTCTGGGGTTGCTTGCAGGCACGGCCATAGTCAGCTTTTTACATAAGCACTGGGGATCTAAACTCAGGTCCTCATCCACAGAAAGCTCTCTTCCCCCACTGAGCCATCTTCCCAGCCCTCACTAGAATCTTTGAAATGAGAATTACCATTCTACTTTCCCATTTCATAGATCAGAAAACTAAGACCTATAAAATCCAGTAGTTTATTCAAAAATATACAATTCCTAAGTGATGGAGCAAAGCCTCCAACCATATGCTCTGTTCCCAAGATTGGTTTTCTTTTCTCTATCTATATGAGTCATACTTGTTTACTTAAATGTGGAGCACTGTGCTCCACACAGCTAAGACTTTAGAGTACCATATGTAGAGCCAGTATTAAGCTATAGTCACCTGGCTCTGCTCTCAAAGCTCTTACACACTGCTCCATTCTGCCTTCCAGTCACCCCGCTCCTTACCAAGCTTCATGCCAAGGGACAATGCATGGGTACATCTTCTGCAGCCAACCAGGGAGGGAGTTGCAGCTCAGTGAAATGAAAGCCATACACATCTAAGAGACAGAACAAGTATTCAGAAACCTGACTTCAGCTCACAGGTACACCGGCCCACAAAGTAAAAGATGGTGTGGCCCAGCATGGTGGTGCATCCCAGCACTTGGGAGGCAGAGGCAGGCAGATCTCTATGAGATCAAGGCCAGCCTAGTCTACATAGTGAGTTCCAGGACAGCTGGTGCTACAGGGAGACCCTGTCTCAAAACAGCAACAACAACAAACAAACAAACTATGAAGATGGAGTGGGACCCAAGAAGCACTGTGCTCCTGGGAATTTATATCCTCCCCACCGTCCCCATCACAGTGGTGTAGAAGAGATGGTCCAGGCCGGGGAACTATGACAGGACTCAGGTCAAGGCTCTGCAGCACTGGCTGTGTGGTTGTGGGAGGTCATTCACACCTGTGGTACAATAGAGACATCCTCTAACCTTCTGATTACTGTCTAACAGTAACATAAGGGAATGTGAAATCACTTTGAAGACACTACACCTGTGCACAGCGGGGTCTCCTGTTCCAAGCCATAGCCACTATGGATTTTGCCTCAGACTAGGTCAGTTACCTCTCTTCTACACTCACTCCAGTCTACAGTGTTCTAGTGAAACTGAAACTATCATGAAGGAATGTTCATCTATGTGCACATCCAAGTCCACAAGGCTGTTATTCTAACCCTGCCCCTAATACACACAGATACTCATCTACAGAGAGAGAGAGAGAGAGAGAGAGAGAGAGAGAAAGACAGACAGACAGACAGACAGATGGACAGGCAGAAGGACAGACACAGAGAGAAGTTGCTTCACACTGAAAATTATTCGTTCCCAATGACCACCTTGAACTAAAGCCAAAAAGACTCCAATGGCTAAAAGCTTCTTAAATTTCTATGATGGGGAAAAATTGGCAAACACAGAAATAGCTATAATATAATCATCTTTCCACCAAGTATCTTACACACATATCACATTAACTGTAGCCTCAAAGCCTCTCTTTCAGATGAGGGTCTCCAGGTACAAAGCTTATTTCTATAAAGGACTCTATGGACTGGCCACCCTGACTCCATCTTCTAGTTCTTCCTCCTGAACAGAATCCCAGATCTCGCCACTTGGTCCAGGAGCTAATGATGGAGGTGACAGGAAGAGGTAAACAAAAGGTTATAAAAGAGACTGACTGGTGACAGAGAAGAGTTAAGGATGACCGTGGGTGTGGAAGAGTTCTGGTTGAATGGAAAGACTTCACACAAATACAAAGTTGTTCTTTTTATTATCAAGGAAGATTAACTTTCTCTTTTGTGGCATCTCTACCACTCACCTACGTGGGGAAAAGTTTATCCCTCGCCATCAAGATCCTTCCTTGCAATTTCTAGTAGTGACTATGAATATGTATACAAACTCAGAGGTGTAAAATTATTTCAAGAGATGAATGTTGTCAAACATGAATCAGTGACATTCCCCCTCAAGCTAAAGCTAAGTCATTGTTTGTTTAATCAACTGGTATAACTTGCCTCGATAATCAAGAACCAGCTGTACCTTACCCTGGCTCCAATTTAATGATTTCTTCTTCTCCACAGCTCACAGCAGGCAGTGAAGACTGAGGGTGTTCATGTTGCTTCCCTGACTCCCTAGAATGGATGTGTGTGGCTGGAAGGAAATGGAGGTTGCTCTGGTCAATTTTGATAATTCAGATGAAATCCAGGAAGAGCCAGGCTATGCCACAGACTTTGACCCAACCAGCTCAAAAGGCCGGCCTGGGAGCAGTCCTTTTTCCAAATGGAAGGTCCTTATTGGTGACAGCACAAACCATGAAACGGCCTTCTCCAAGATCCCAGGAGAGTATGTGGATCCCCCAGGACCCGAGCCAGTGGTCTTGAATGAAGGAAACCAGCGGGTGATCATCAATATTGCTGGGCTGAGATTTGAGACTCAGCTTAAAACCCTCAATCAATTCCCAGAGACCCTCTTGGGAGACCGGGAAAAAAGGATGCAATTCTTTGACTCAATGAGAAATGAATATTTCTTTGACAGAAACCGACCCAGTTTTGATGGAATCCTATATTATTACCAATCTGGTGGGAAAATCCGGCGGCCAGCCAATGTCCCTATTGATGTCTTTGCTGATGAGATTTCCTTCTATGAACTGGGTAGTGAGGCCATGGACCAGTTCAGGGAGGATGAAGGCTTCATCAAAGACCCTGAAACACTGCTCCCCACCAATGACTTCCACCGGCAGTTCTGGCTCCTCTTTGAATACCCTGAGAGTTCCAGTGCCGCGCGCAGTGTGGCTGTGGTCTCAGTGTTGGTTGTGGTCATCTCGATCACCATCTTCTGCCTGGAGACACTTCCAGAGTTCCGAGAGGACAGGGAGCTGAAGGTGGTGAGAGACCCCAGCATAAACACAAACAAGACAGGCCTCTCTCAGTCCATGTTCACTGATCCTTTCTTCATGGTAGAGTCTACCTGCATCATGTGGTTCACCTTTGAGCTGGTGCTCCGGTTTGTGGTCTGCCCCAGCAAGACTGACTTCTTCAAAAACATCATGAACATCATCGACATCATCTCCATCATCCCCTACTTTGCAACTCTCATCACAGAGCTTGTCCAGGAGACAGAGCCAAGTACCCAGCAGAACATGTCTCTGGCCATCCTGAGGATCATCAGGCTAGTGAGAGTCTTCCGCATCTTCAAGCTCTCCCGACACTCCAAGGGGCTGCAGATCCTGGGGCAGACGCTGAAGGCTTCCATGAGGGAGTTAGGGCTGCTCATCTTCTTCCTCTTCATTGGAGTCATCCTCTTCTCCAGTGCAGTCTACTTTGCTGAAGTAGATGAGCCTGAATCCCATTTCTCTAGCATTCCCGATGGCTTCTGGTGGGCTGTTGTCACCATGACAACTGTAGGCTATGGTGACATGTGCCCAACCACCCCAGGGGGGAAGATTGTGGGCACTCTGTGTGCCATTGCAGGCGTCCTCACCATCGCCCTTCCTGTACCTGTCATTGTCTCCAATTTCAACTACTTCTATCATCGTGAGACTGAGAACGAGGAAAAGCAAAACATCCCAGGAGAAATTGACAAAATCCTCAACAGCATGGGCTCAAGAACAGGCAGCACCGACTCTCTTAATAAGACCAAGGGCGGCTACTCCACAGAGAAGTCCAGGAAGTGACCCATTCAGGACGTCTAGAGTCCCCGAGCCTCTTTTCACCTCTCTCTCCTCTGTTTTCCCAAGGAACAAAATGTGTGTTTTGCTCGCAGATCATCTCTGACTACAAGCTATATTAGTAAATCCACATTTCTTCTCTTTTTCCTGGGGTGTTTTTTCTCAACCCATTACAATGTATTTTCCTGCAGAGGTATAGTTCAGTAGTCCCTGCATCAGAAAAGTATGGGCTTCACCTCAGAGTATGAAAATGTAGCCAAGCCTGCCCAGACCTACTAGATCAGAATCTGCATTTTGATAAGGTGACTTACTTGCACAATAAAATTATGAAGTATGGAGTTTGGTTTTCCTAAAATGATTCATATTTAAAAAGAAGAGCTGGCTGGGAAGATGTCTCAGGGGGTAAAAGGTTTGCCACATACACGAGGACCTGGGTTCAAATCCGCAGTGGTCACATAAATGCTAAAACCCCACCTGTAATCCCAATGCTAAGGAGGTAAAGGTAGAGGGTAGATCCCAGGAGATTGATTTGCAGAATTGGCAAGCTCCAGGTTCAACAAGAGACCCTGCTTGATATATAAAATGGAGTGCGATTGATGAAGACACCTGGTGTCACACTTCCACATGTATGTGCACCCACACATATGTGAACATGTATACACACATGCAGGTAGACCACATACACAAGCAAAAAATTAAATAAAGTTAGATAGAGGCCAGAACTGCTATAAGCAATAAGAACTGAGAGTTATTTAATAATAATAATAATACCTTGTACTTTTTAAATTTTTTTTTAATTTTTATGTGTATGAATGTACTGTCTGCATATAGGTTTGTGCACCCGTGTCGTGCAATGCCACGGAGGTCAGAAGAGGGCATCGGATTCCCCTGGAACTGGAGTTAAAGATGGTTCTCAGCTGCCATGTGGGTGCTGGGGATCGAACCTGGGTCCTCTGCAAGAGCAGTCGGCGCTCTTAACCGCTAGGCCATCTCTCCAGCCCCAATACCTTATACTTTTATAATATTGCCTAAGCTAAGCCCATCCACTAAAATTATCACTGCCTCTCAATATAACCTGCACAGCAGATTTGATTATTATTCTTGTAACCAGCCTGCCTGACAGGAATGAGGATATTCTAATGAGACCCTTGTGCCCCTCCTTTTGGCTAGCAGGCTCTTGAAACAAAGCACTCTAAGGAATTGGAATTTCTTCCAGGAATCTCATACTAGGAGAAGGAAAACATGAAAGTCTGGCAACAACCAGAGAGGGATCTTGTCTCCCAGAAAGAGACTTACTCCTTGTCAGATCATCTTGTGGGAGAAACTGAAGTGGAGACCATATAGGTCAGTGGTGGGCAGGACCATATTTGGACCAAGGCTGCTTATACCCATGCACAACCTGGCCCTCTACTCAGCCCTAAACCTCATTCAGGACCCCAGAGATAGAATGGATCTCTTTATCCCTCTTACCAATTTAGCCACATTGAATAAATCTTTTTTTTCTGTTTCGCTTGTTGATACAAAAACACAATTGTTACCTCAAAGGGTGTAAGAGTTTTTTTCTGGAGACAAATATGAATGACCATGATCTGGGAACACAGATTCCGATTTCTCCAAATCCCATATTCCATTATGGAGCAGTTTCATGAAGTTTTACCATAACAGAAAAGAGAAAAGCAGAAATCAACACATCTTTCAAACACATTTGTGGAGACATCATGTAAGTGGGTTATAGCAAAGCAGGGAAATTATTGTAGACCTTGGAATGAGGACATTTTTAGCCTTTGGTTGATGGAAACTAGTACTCTGTTAAGATAAGGCATTCCAGGGGCTGAAGAGATGGCTCAGCAGTTAAGAGCACCAACTGCTCTTGCAGGGGACCCGGGCTCAATCCCCAGCACCCACATGGCAGCTAAGAACTGTCTGTAACTCCAATTCCAGGAGAACTCCAGTTCCAGGGGAATCTGAGACCCTCTTCTGACCTCCGCGGCATTGCACGACACGGGTGCACAAACCTACATGCAGACAGTATACTCATACACATACAAAAATAAATAAAATTTAATAAATAAATAAATACATAATTTTTAAAAAGATAAGGCATTCCAAAAGGTTACACCAGGGGCAAACAAGATGGCTCATTAGGTAAGAGGACTTCCTTCCAAAGCTGATGACCTGAAGAATCTATGTGGTAGATAGAACTGACTTGTAAGTGGTCTTCTGACCTCCACATGAGCACCATGGCATGTGCACACACACACACACACACACACATACACACTAATTAATTAATTAAATAAATAAATAATTAGCAAAATATTTTACCTGATTGTCCAGAGATGGGCAAGAAATGGCTCTTAGGAGGCTAAGATAGCTCAAGATAAATTGCATTTAGGCTCCGGACCTACAACATTCCAACCTCTCCACGATGTCTGTTAATCAAGTTTGCTTGAAGGTATAGTTTCTTCTAGGAATCTTCATTCATGTACTGTTCATTTGGCTTTTTTAATTTGCTTGCTAAGGATGGATGTTGGAGCCTAGCTTGTTAGAGCTGCCCTCTACTAACACTTCTACATTGCAGATAAACAAACCCAAGATCTGCAATGGACCCTAAGGCCACACAGGAGTAAGAGCAGTCAATCTCCTACCTTCAAGTCTTGTGTTCTTTCCTTTAATGAAAAGTATTTGAGTGGGTTTGGGAAAGAGTGGGAGGATTTGAAGTTGACTTTCAGTACTCTGTACAGTAATACTTTTTTCTGGAACCACCAGATTGCCTCCCAGCCCAGAGAAGTAATGCCTGCCTAACCCGAACCCCACCACCACCACCACCTTGAGCCTCGGTTCTTCCCTCGACAGTGGACAGGAAGAACTTTCCTAAGGACCTTTTACCTGGCCCATCTCCATGGAACACCACAGACACTGGAGAAGTGTGAAGCTCAGAGGAACATGGATAGGTCCATTTGCCACAGGGTTCATCTCCCATAGGAAGATTAGGAATTATGGAACAGTTGGAGAGAAAAAAAAATCAAAGCCTGTTTGCAGAGGCCAGACTTGCCCAAGAAGGTAGTTTGGTAGGCTGATGTGAACCGAAGGCCTTCCTGAGAGAGAAGCCTGCTCAGCCCACCAGTCTCCCAATATGAGAGAGTAGAATCAGAGTCCCACAGGGCAGGGAAAGAAGGATCTACTCTGTCCCTCCCTACCCAGCTCCTCAAGTAAGGAGGCTTATGCTTCCCTCTGTCCCAATACCCAACACTGGTCACATAAGGAAGGTAAGTCGACACAAGCTGGGCCACAAGTCACTGCACAGCTCTGCCTCACCCAGCCCAATCCAGCATGTATGTCAGAGTTCTTCAGAGAGACAGAACCAAAGATGGGGAGGTTGGTGGATATGAAGATGTGCTTATAAATATGAGCACATATAAATTCATATACCCATGGATTTACATACATAAGCCCTTTATGTACAGGGAATGCCTTTCAAGGTTCCTAGAGGGTACCCAAAAGCTCAGATTATTATCAAACCCTGTATATGCTGTTTTTTCTATACATACATACCTATGATAAAGTATAACATAAATTTGGCACAGTAAGAAATGAACAATAACTAATAATGAGATTAGATCATTATAACAATTTTCTGTGAGTGAAGTCATTTAAAACTGGGGAGTGATTCATTTCTAGAATTTTCTATTTAGTATTTTCAGACCATGATGGACTGAGATTAATTAAAATGGCAAAAATAAACCAAAACCAAAAATCAGGGAGACTGTAAACATAACCACAAGCTTACACACAAACAACTATAGATAATTATAGGAAATTAACTCATGCATTGGTGGAGGCTGGTGGGTCCCATAAGTTGGAGGGTCTGAAGACAGGCTGGACAGCCAAGGGAGCTACTGGCACAGTTCCCATCTGAAAGCAAACAGGTGTCTCACTCTGAGCAAAGGGCAAACAGGTGTCTCACTCTAAGCAAAGGGCAAACAGGTGTCTCACTCTAAGCAAAGAGCAAACAGGTGTCTCACTCTGAGCAAAGGGCAAACAGGTGTCTCACTCTAAGCAAAGGGCAAACAGGTGTCTCACTCTAAGCAAAGAGCAAACAGGTGTCTCACTCTAAGCAAAGAGCAAACAGGTGTCTCACTCTGAGCAAAGGGCAAACAGGTGTCTCACTCTAAGCAAAGGGCAAACAGGTGTCTCACTCTGAGCAAAGGGCAAACAGGTGTCTCACTCTGAGCAAAGGGCAAACAGGTGTCTCACTCTGAGCAAAGGGCAAACAGGTGTCTCACTCTAAGCAAGGAGGCTCAGCAGCAGCCAGGCCCCTGCACGCTGCCTTTGAAGCAGGCTTGGGACCTTTGCTTACGAGTTGATATTAATGGAGTTCTGCCTGTGTGGCAGCTGATAAATAAACAAGGACACCAAAAAGATAAAGGATACCTTTTTCATTTCCACAGTAGAAATAAGCAAATAATGTCAGAGAAACAAGAGGACAATTTTCAGGGGTGACACAATTTGCAAGGGTCCAAATCTTATTTTCAATCACTTTTGGCCTCTGTCTACAAAGAGTTGTACATGTCAAGACTACCAGCCCTGTCTACTCATAAATCTCTTTATAATTTTCTTTGGAAACTGTAAGTTTAAAACTTAAAGGTTTTTTGGGGGGGGGTCTTTTCAAGACAGGTTCTCCCTGTAGTCCCAGCTGTCCTGGAACTCGCTCTGTAGACCAGGCTGGCCTTGAACTCACAAAGATCTGCCTGCCTCTGCCTCCCAAGTGCTAGGATTAAAGGTGTGCGCCACCACGCCCGGCTAACTTAAAGGTTTTTTAATGGAACTAAGACTCTAGACAGAATCAAAGGACCAGTTTGGGTTCTAACGAATTATATAATTTTTATCCTCAATAAACAGTTTCCTTAAATGGAAAATTTAAATTTAGAGTAAAGCCAGGTGTGGTGTCACATGCTTCTTAATCTCAGCACCAGGGACACAAAGGCAAGTGGAGTCCTCTGAGTTCAAGGCCATCCTGGTCTACATAATGAGTTCTAGTCCAGCTGAGTCTATACAGAAACTGTCTCAAAAAGAGAGAGAGAGAGAGAGAGAGAGAGAGAGAGAGAGAGATTTAAAGTAAAAAGAAAAAATCTCCCCACAGGGAAGATTTCTCCTCACTCTATCCCCAACCTTTTCAGAAAGAGCAGGACCCACAGTCCTGTTTATCCTCCTCATTCCGTGGCCCAGAGGTTCCTCAGGGCCTTCCACAAGCAAAGAACTTACTATTTCTCTTTCTTTCCTTCCTTCCTCCCTCCCTCCCTTCCTTCTTTCCTTCCTTCCTTCCTCCCTCCCTCCTTCCCCTCCTTCCTTCCCTCCTTCCTTCCTTCCTCCCCTCCTTCCTTCCTTCCTCCCTCCCTCCTTCCCTTCCTTCCTTCCCTTCCTTCCTTCCTTCCCTCCTTCCTTCCTTCCTTCTTTCCCTCCTTTCTTCCTTCCTCCCTCCCTCCCTTCCTTCTTTCCTTCCTTCTTCCTCCCTCCC
>VZQC01004746.1:1422362-1441885 GCA_009823505.1 Rhizomys pruinosus | reverse complement strand
TCCTTCCTTCCTTCCCTCCTTCCTTCCTTCCTCCCTCCCTCCTTCCCTTCCTTCCTTCCCTTCCTTCCTTCCTCCCCTCCTACCTTCCTTCCTTCCTCCCTCCCTCCCTTCCTCCTTTTCTTCCTTCCTTGCTTCCTTCCTTCCTCCCTCCCTCCCTTCCTCCTTTTCTTCCTTCCTTCCTTCCTTCCTTTCTTCCTCCCTCCCTCTCTTCTTTCTGTATTCCCCAGTATTAGGGGATGAATCGAGGACCTTGCACCTTCTAGGCAAGTGTGTACCCACTGCACTGCATCCCCAGCCCTTCTTTTACTTTTATTTTGAGATGGGGTCTCATTAGGTTTTCCAGGATAGCTTTGTACTCACTCACCCAGTAGCCTAGACAGGCCGTGAACCTATGATTCTTCTGACTCAGCCTTCCTACGAGCTGTGCCACCAGGCTCATCTGTATCTTCCTATACCTGATTCTTATTCTACCTCTTTGAGCTTACTTCTTTTTTTAAGAATTTTATTTTATTTTATTTTATTTTATTTTAATTTTGGGGGGTCTTTTTGAGACAGGGTCTCCCTGTAGCCCCAGCTGTCTTGGAACTTACTCTGTAGACCAAGCTGGCCCTGAACTCACAAAGATCCACCTGCCTCTGCCTCCCAAGTGCTAGGATTAAAGGTGTGTGCCACCACACCTGGCTCGAGCTTACTTCTTTATTAAATATTTTACTTATTATTTTCATCTTATGTGTATGAGTGTATTGCCTGCACGTCTGTAAGTGCACCTGTGTTGTGAAATGCCCAGGGAGGTCAGAAGAAGGCACCAGATCCCCTTGAACTGCAGTTTGGATGTTTTTTAGCCACCATGTGGGTGCTGGGATTTGAACCCAGGTCTTATATAAGAATAGTCAGTGCTCTTAACCGCTGAGCCATCTCTCATCCCCAAGCTAATTCTAAATATGACAACTAGACAGAATTACACTTGCCTCACAAAGCTATAGGGAGAACTCACCACAAAGAATGAGTCTATAAATGTTTTCCTTTGAAACTTATTAACATTCCTCATATGGGTATAGAACTTGCCTTTATGATCCCAGTCAGATCACAGGCCTAAGCAGCAAGCAACTCATTTCAGAAACATCTTAAAAATCCAATTCATGGGCCCGAGAGATGTATTAGTCAGTAAAATACTTGTCTTATAAGCACAAGGACCTGAGTTCAATACCCAGAACCCATGTGGAAACAATAATTCAGGTGTAGTGGCACACACTACAATGTCATGAAGGGGAGGCAGAGGCAGACAGATTCCTAGTGCTCTCTGGCAAGCCAGTCTAGCTGACTTGACAAGTTCCAGGGCCTTTCTTTGGGGGAAAAAGGGAAGAAGGAAAAAGGAAAAAAGCATGAACCACATATGAGGAATGACACTGGAAGTGGTCCTCCATCCTCCACAGCAAATGAACCATGTACAAGTACATGCATTCATAGACAAACACACACACACACACACACGTACACACGTGCACACACACAAGCGTGCACACACACAAAACCACAAATGTGCACACACACACAAAATCAAATCATCTGATATAGGGCATAGACTATAGTCTAGGTTGGGATAATATAAATAATAAGCAACTATCTTGTTTGGGATTTTTTAACATATTTTATTATTTATTTTATGTGTATGAGTGTATTGCCTGCATGTATGTGAGTGTACCTGTATCATGCAGTGCCCATGAAGTCAGAAGAGGGCGTCAGATTCTCCTGGAACCGAAGTTATGGATGGTTGTTAGCCTCCCTGTGGGTGCTGGGAATTGAACCTGGGTCCTCGGCAAGAGCTTCCCATGCGCTCCCCCCAGCAGGATCAGCCAAGCTCCCAGGACCGACCCAAGCACGGATAACCCTCAGAATGAGGCCTCACAAGTTATGGATGGTTGTTAGCCTCCATGTGGGTGCTGGGAATTGAACCTGTGTCCTTGGCAAGAGCTTCCCATGCGCTCCCCCCAGCAGGATCAGCCAAACTCCCAGGACCGACCCAAGCATGGATAACCCTCAGAATGAAGCCTCACAAGACTTTAAGCCAACATAGGACTTTGGAGACTTCATTTTTTAACCCTTTACATTCAATCTCAGCCAAAAGGTTGAAGAACAATGGTTTTAAAACTCTAAGGAAGAAATAATATAATAATAATAATAATAATAATAATAATAATCAGGACTGGGGAGATGGCCCAGTAGATAAAAAGATAAAAGCCTTCCTGTGCCTTCCTGTGAGGTTGCAACCCCAGTAATGGGGGGAGAGGCAGGTGGATCCTGACATCTCTCTGGCCAGTAGCCAAAACAGAGTGCTTCTTCCCCTTCAATGAGAGACCCCCTCCCAAAAGCAATCCTGCACAGCAGCTGTGCCCTTAAGAGGCAGCTACTCTGGACCACTAAGGACCTGCCAGTCCCTCAGCCTTGACTCCTTGCCCTGTCTGGCAGCTGCAGCAGCGTCTACCCACCTCAGTAGGGCCCAAGAGAACCAGACTGGTCCTCCTTCAGAGACAGGGAGCATTCTCAGTCCAGGAGCCCGCATCCTATCCTCTCCTTCCCTATGGGATCCAGGAGATGGGGAAGGGAAGGAAAACACCCAAGGTGCCTTTCCCCACTCAGCAGCTGACTGGAGCCTACTGAAAGATGAAACACATCCCATCCACCCAGCAGAGTGGAGTGCTCAAAGGCCCTTTGAAGGAAGAAGAAAGACCGCCCAGTCTCCCCGGGGACCACTGTCAGGAAAACATTTGCCCTCAAACAGAGATGAAAAGGAGCTGGGGGTGGCCGGGAGCACAGAGATAGGGAGAGAAGATCAGACAAACTTTTGTTATCGCATCTCAGGGGAAGCGGAGGTAAAGGCTGCCTTCAAAATGTCACTAGATAATGAATGCTATTTTACTCCCATCGCTGAGGTGTCAGACACTCAGGGAGAGAAGGCGTGATCCTCCTTAGGAATGAATTCCAGATAATCTGTGCTTCTCTAAACCAGAGGGGTGGTGGTGGAGTCCTCTCCAGTCCCATGTCTCCCACATGTGCACAATATTAATAAGACCATAACAGAAATAATTTAAAAACACCAAGTTCCAAGATTGTCATGAGAATTAAACAGTGTTCTGTGAGATTCTTAGCAAGCTATAAAGGGTGCCATACAAAATAAGACTGAGGTGGACAGCAACCTGACCCTAACACAGAAGATAATTACTTATCAACAATCTATGGACAGTAGGTAGAGCATTGGATAAAAGCCCACCTGTAATTTGTGAATGCTTCAGTGGCCACAACTGTGTCCTTTGAATGCATAGCCCTAGCATTGTGTTGGGTCCAGATGGCTGCTCTTGCAGAAGACCCCAGTTGAGTTCCCAACATACATATGAAGGCTCACAATTGTTTGTAGCTCCAGTTTCAGAGGATCCAATGCCCTCTTCTGGCCTCCAAGGGCATTACATCACATGGGTGCACTTAGGTAAATGCAGGCAAAACACTCATACACATAAAATAAAAACAAATTTAAAAAACGGCTATCCCACCTTTAATCCCAGCACTCGGGAGGCAGAGGCAGGTGGATTTCAGTGAGTTCAAGGCCAGTTGGGACTAAAGGGAGACCCTGTCTCAAAAAAAAAAAAATACCAGGCTAGAGAGATGGCCTAGCGGTTAAGAGCACCGACCAGTCTTGCAGAGGACCCGGGTTCAATCCCCAGCACCCACATGGTGGCTGAGAACCGTCTGTAACTCCAATTCCAGGAGAACTCCAGTTCCAGGGGAATCCGACACCCTCTTCTGACCTCCATGGCATTGCACGATACGGGTGCACAAACTGACATGCAGACAATACATTCATACACATAAAATAAAAATAAATAAATAATTTTTTAAAATACCAAAAACAAACAAACAAACAAAAAACAGTTATCCCATCCAATCCTAAGTGACATATCTACAATGGAATCTCTACACCTAAAGCTCTCAGAACATAGTGGAACGGGGTAGAGAGAATGCACCCCTCAACTCTCACCAGTGAACTCTTCCACAGGCAGTACAGGACGATGAACATAGAAGGCCACAATTGGCCAAACTAGAGAGATAAGAGACTTCAGAACATGTCCCTAAATAGAACTCCTATATTAAACCTCATCCACCCAGGGCTTTGGGACCATTGTAGAAGAGGAGGTGGAAAGATTGTAAGAACCAGGGGTGGTTCATAACCATACGAAAACAGTTTTTCAAGCTTCTGGGAACTTGCTGTTATGAACTTACACAAGGGTGACAACATACACAAGACCCGTGCAAACACAATCAGACAAAACACAGCAGAGAACTAGGGCAATGGGCTGGAAGCTCCAACTTTAGTCGAGGAACTATTGGCAGCTGATCACTACTGGCTGAGGGAGAATTTGTTTTCTTTTTTTTTTTAATGTGTATGAATGTACTGTCTGCATGTAGGTTGGTGCACCAGTGTCATGCAATGCCGTGGAGGTCAGAAGAGGGAAGTTGGATACCCCTTGAACTGGAGTTCTCCTGGAATTGGAGTTACAGACGGTTCTCAGCCACCATGTGGGTGCTGGGAATTGAACCCGGGTCCTCTGCAAAGGTAGTCGGTGCCCTTAACCCTGAGCCATCTCTCCAGCCCCAGAATTGGTTTTCTTTAATGGAGTGACTCTAGATAGGCTGAACAAGTTCCAATGGATGAATGCATACCCAAGAACATCTGGATATACAAACTCAACTCAATAGTCCTTAACATAAATGACATATCTCACAGAATCTGATGGGAGGCAGGCTATGGAGAACGGGGTCTAAATACAATTAAGATGAGTTGTATGAAATGCACAAAAAAAATGAATAAAAATGCATTTAAAATTTAAAAATAGATGTTCAAGAAATGAAGGAAGGACCAAAACACAGGAGATCCAAGACAGTGGGCATCAACCGCCCACACCTCCCAAATTGACCTTAATTATGACCCACCCACCTGGAGAGGACTTCTCCTTTGCTTGTTCATTTTGTTTGTGCTGCGTTTTGGTGGTGGCATGTGCATGCATGTGTGTACACAAGTGCACATGAGCATGTATATGACGTTCATGCATGTCATGTGTACATGTATGTGTATATGACCTGCATGCATGTGTGCACACATGTGGAGGTCAGAAGACAACTTCAGGCATCATTCCTCAGATGCTGTATACCTTTAGTTCCAGAGTCTGTCAGTAGCCAAGTCAGCTAAGAAGCCCCAGGGATCTGTCTGTCTCTCCCTCACTAGTACACTAGGACATACTGGTGAGGGCTTTTTTTTTTTCATTGTGGGCTCTGGGGAGCTAAAACTCATATTGTGCTTACAAAAACACTTTATTGACTGAGCTACCTCCACAGACCTTTTATGGTTTATTTAAGACAGGGTCTTAATAGAACTCACCATGTAGCCAATGATGACCTTGAACTAGGGATCCCCCACCTCTACCTCTGGAGGGTTGAGATTGCAGCCAAGCATCACCATAGCCAGTTTTATACGGTGATGGAAGTCAAACCCAGGGCCTCCTGCATGCTAGGCAAGCATTCTACTCACTAAGCACACCCCTAGCCCCACCTAGAGAGTTTTATTTAAGTAACTTTCTGTCACTCAATACAAATGCAGACCCTGAATTCTCTGTTTTTTCCTAAGGGTCCAAGCAAAGGGTAGCTGAATCCCCCAGGATGCTAGTGACTGGCGGTTTCAGATGTAGACATGCATTCACCATTTTCCTTCAGCTTTCATCATGTTCCTGCTGTGGCCAGATGCTCAGTATATCTCTAGGGTTACAGAGCCAACTAAGAAAAGGCACCTCTGCCCTTGAAGAGTAGATATGGACTACAGAAAAGCCAGGAACCCCCACCCTCCCTGTGGGTCTGAGGCCTCCTCCCAACAGTAAACCCTTCAAACTCCTGATCTCTTTCTGTGAGTTTATAGGAAGCCAACCTCCCCTAAACAACAAGAAGGAACACTGACCTATTGTAGGTCCATCCTCTAGAGCCCAGCAATGTGTGTAACTGAGGAAGTTCATTTTCTGCTTGCTGGAAGACACTTGTTCACATTCATCTTGGCCCAGGAGCCAAGCTGGTTCCAATGTTGAAACAAATGCAAGTCAGAGAAGTTCTGGCTGGAGCTAGAAAGGGAGAAACAGAGGCCGTTGCTGTCCCAGAAAACCAAATGCCAAGTGTGGGTCCTTTGCTTGGGAGAATGAGGCATTGTGTTTCCAGAAAAAGAGAGAGAAAGAGAGAGACACAGACAGAAGGTTCAGGGGACCTCACTGAAGAAAAGGTAGGAAAGAAGCAAGGACGGGGGCAACCTGGACAGACTAGGGAGAGGCTTACTGTTGAGGCGCGTGACATCATGGGGAGAAGAGTGGCGGGGCTTTTTGTTTGTTTAAATAAATAGAATGAGCAAAGCATGCAACCTTCTCTTTGAAGCTAGATGGAAGGGAGGAGCTGAAACTAAAATGACTTCTTAGAGAGGAAAGGGATGTTCAGATGGCTTGAAGTTGGTAGCGCTAATCTATTCTACAGCCTCTCTGAAAGGAAAATATTCAAGTCGAACTGCCGTAATGATGATGTATTGTTTCATTTGTTTGTTTGCTTGTTTTTGTTTATGTTTTTGGTCTTTTTGAGACAGGGTCTCCCTGTAGCCCTGGCTGTCCTGGAACTCACTTAGTAGACCAGGCTGGCCTTGAACTCACAGAAATCCACCTGCCTCTGCCTCCCAAGTGCTAGGATTAAAGGTGTGCACCACCATGCCCAGCTGTCTCATTTTTTTAACTGAAAATTGGAACAGTATTTGGTAATGAAGGCCAAGCAAGAAGCACCACGCTGGATCTGGAAAGGCAGTATGTGGAAGGGGCCATGGTTTTAAATGCCATTTTTCAGGTCTAAGTTCATAATCCTGGTTTTGCTGTGTGGCTGTGGCAAAGTCATTCAAGTTCTCTGAGATTCAATCCTGTCAGCTGTGTTGAGATTCACTATAAAAAATATTAAATAAGATGCTAAAGTTTGGGCCAGTAGTGTCCCTCATGGACCCACATATTAAAGGCTTAGTCCTCAGCTTTATGTTTTTGGATAGTCGTTGAAACTTTAGAAGGTCTTATACTAATCTTGGTTGTCAAGTTGACACACCTAAGAAGAAGGAACCTTAGTTGGGGAATTTCCTCCATCAGAGTGGCCTGTGGGCATGTCTGTGGGGACATTTTCTTGATTGCTAATTGATATCTACCCCCAAGTTCCCCTGTGACCCCCACTGTCATTCTCAGAATAGGCTCCTAAGACAGGAATAACCATTGCCATCAGTGCTGTGGGTCTCATCCTTCCCACAGACATTGTTATCAATTATGGATCTCACTGACACCCCTGCATGCTATCCATGAAGGTTTGGATGTCTGCCCAGCTTCAGAGCTGATATAGATTCTAAAGAGCTTGGAGCCTCAACCATGTGTCCCAGAGACCTTCCTTGATGCCATGGCTATCTGCCACTGAGAGGCCCTGCAGAGCAAAGCCTCCCAGAAGCCTCCATTTGCTATAAGAGAAAATGGGGCAGAGCAGAAGAGTCTCTCAAGAATCCTAAAGGTTTGGGCTCTCCTAGAGCTGGATATGTGGCCCACACCTAGTGAGTGTTGGTATCAGTGTGCCAGGGCTGTTGTCACTTAATAACAGAAGCTTATTGTCTCACAGTTCTGTGTTGGTTCTGGTGCTGCAGACAGCTGTTTTCTCCCTCTGTGTCTTCACATTCTCTTCTCTATGTACATGTCTCTCATGTCTCTCTGTGTCCAGATTGCTCTTCAGATAAGGACATCAGTTATATTGAATCAGGACCCATCCTGTTGATCTCATGTTAACTTCATAACCTCTATGAAGACTCCACCTCCAAGTAAGGTCAGGGGCTGTGGTGCTGCCTCTGAAGCTTGGGGAGTGAGCATAGGGGAAACAGGGAGGAGGAGTGAGTGGGAAGGGGAGGAGGAAGCAGTGCTGAGGGGTGCTGGGAGTGCTCTCCCAAAGGGAGGGGCCTGTGTGTTCTGCCCTCCTCCAGCAGCCTGGCTGGGTTTTTTTGTTTTTGTTTTATAGGGAAGCAGCTTAGCAGTTTCTGAAAATAGCTCCCCCTAGTGATTTATAAAATGAAACCGCTTTCATTCAACTGTGTCATATTTCAGAGTTTTAGAATCTCCCCATTCCTCTCATACTCTTAAAGGACCCCCTGATGCCAGGGTGGTGCCACAGGCCAGTAATCCCAGCACTCAGGAGGTAGAAGCAGTAGGACTCAGTATTCAGGTCCAGTCAGTACACAAGTGAGGCAGAAGACTAAGAGCAGACTGAAACATCAAGAAAATCATGAAAGACGCCAGAAGACTGGAGGCCCTTGTCCAGGCTTCTTCTCAGGAAGGCACAAAGCTGGGTAAAGCAGGTATTTTATAAACATCCTATGAAGAATACTGGGCCACATGGCCCTGCGTGTTTGGGACCCTTTCCTCAACTCATTTAGCCCACTCCCATTCTTGGTGGATATTTTTCCTTTCTTAATAAATTGTCTCTATTCTGATTAGAAATAATCTTGGAGTCATAAAGAAAAAGACCACTCTAATTGAAAGTGTCTCAGTAAGGCAAACCTAGAAGGCTTCCAGTCTTACAAGAACAAAGAAGTGAGCACATTTCCTTAAGATGGTTTTCCCCTTTTATCCCTAAATCAAGAGAGTTTGGCTGTTCCTCATTGGTTGAGGTTCAGTGGCACAATCTAAACCTGATTGGCAAATTTAAAGGACGAAGGAGGCACTTTACCAAGAATTTTTGGCATTTGGGAATGTGGGACCTGGGGTAGGGGGTGTCTAAAAGTCATAAGAGGAGGAAGGGTTAGAGAGATGGCTCGGCAGTTAAGAGCACAGACTGCTCTTGCAGAGGACCCAGGTTTGATTCCCAGCACCTACCTGGAGGCTAACAACTGCCTGTAACTCCTGTTCCAGGGGATCCAATGCCTTTTCCTGACCTCCACATGTGTTGCACGACATGGGCACACTTACAAACATGAAGGCAACATCCTCATATGCATAAAATAAAAATAATAAATAAAATATTTAAATGTAAATAAATAGAGGAAGGGGCTCTGTGGATGAAAAAATAAGTTATACTAGATTAAGGAAGCAAAAGTTTTTCCACAATGTAATTATGAGACTTTTAAAGAGAGATGGGGAATGACTGCTCCAAGTTACAACTGACGCGTTGAGAAACAACTGTCGTCAAGGTAAATGTTAGTGCTGTAACAGGAGTACTGAGGACAAAGACAAGCATATAGTCATGTGCCCCTGGGGAAATCCTTTGCCCTGGAACACAACAGCCTGGAATTAGGTACCTTCCGAATCCATGTCTGCAGCTCAGCATCACCTAAACCTGCTTTTCCTAACACCCTGGGCTTTCTCGCTATTTCTCTGACCTCTATATCTAACTTACAAGGCCTGACTTTTTCTCCATGTCTCCTTCTGGAAAGATTGCCTCAAACTTTAACAAAATTGTCCTCAAGCTTCCTGCTGAGTCCATCTTTAAATTCTTTTATTAATGAGACTAAGAAAACACACACACACACACACACACACACACACACACACACACGTACTATGTCCCCAGTACCTGCCCTCTTCCTCAGCCCCTGTGGCTGAGGGGCAAGGGGAACATGTATTTGACAAATCTCTAAAACAGTGCCTCTGTGAGGGGAAGTCCCTTTTCAGTCCAACTGCATCTTACTTAAATTTCAAATGGATTACTAATACTTTAGAACCTGAGCCACTTTGAATTCCAAGTCTGGGCAGCAGGCAATCTGGCTGGACATGGGGTTTCAGGAGGACCTCAGTCTCCCTGTCTAGGGATCCTAATTCTCCTCAGTAACCTATCTCTGCCCAGCCTGAGGGAACTATGACCTGCTCACACTGAAGGAAAATCTTCATCAGAGATATTATGGCCCTGGATAACTACTGCAATATCTCTAGGCCTCATTTTCCCCACGTGTTAACAGTACCAATAAATGCTACTAGCTTCCAGTTACTGTAGGAATTGAATGATATATTATATGAGCATCCTTAGCAAACTGTAAAAGGTGCTTTCAAAGCAGAACAGAGGTAGATTGGGGATGTGACCATCCCATGGCAGATATGTGATCAGCGACTGCCTATGACAGGTGGAAAGGACCTAGAATAGAACCCACCTGAGTTTGAGTTCCAGATCAAGGCTGTGTCCTTTAAATGTTACAAATGTTACTGCTTCAGTACAATGCCTGGCACATAATAGATGTTCAGAATGTATTTGTGAAATGCAAGAACAAAGAAAGGAAAAAAGAGTTGACACAAAGATGAGTATCTTCTGTAAAAAATACCTTCAGCTACTGTGATAATAAATTGCTCCAACACCCACCAGCTTAAAACAGTAGTTACATCTCACAGTTTTTGTGGGCAGAGAAACTGGGCACTTACATACATATAGGCAAAACACTCATACACATAAAATAAAAATAAAAAATAAAAATAAATTTAAAACAGCAGGGTTTGGTGGTATATACTTTTAATCCCAGCACTCATGAGGCAGATGCAGGGAGAGCTCTGTGAGTTCAAGGCCAGCCTGATCCATAGTGAGTTCCAGGCCAGTTGGGGCTACAGGGAAACCCTGTCTCAAAAATACCCCCCCCCAAAAAAATTAAACATAATGTCAAGGCAGTACCCTTGTCTGGGATTCCTGGCTTTGGTGATCACAAGTTTCCTACCCATGTAGAAGTGAAGGAAGTGAAACGGTGGGCAGAATGAAAGTGAAAGAGGCCAAGGGGACACAGGGAGTGAAAGGCCAGGGGAGCCGGCCTCATCCGGGGTGGGAGGGGTCTCTTATAGGGCAAGAGAGGGAAGATGGTAAGGTGTTACAATCTGGCCAATGAGGCCAGGTGAAAGCCCTGAAGGTATAACTTGGATCTGGTGAGCTCTTTGAAATCAGGTGTTGTTAGTCTCCTGCTGTGCATTGCGTGGGCTTTCTCCTCGTGCTTTCCTGAACATGGGGGTCCCAGCCAGAAGAGAAGAGCAGGGACTTCACATTCCACACCATCTTAATTCCCATCTTGGGGCCTCTGACCTAACTAACACATGTGTTATCACACATGGCAAAAGGCATTTTGCAGATGTGATTGAGCTAGTTTTCTGAACATGGGGAGGTTAGCCTGGATTATCTGGATGGACTCTATGTAATCACAATGGTGCCTAACAAGAGGCAGGAAGTCAGTCAGGAGCTGTAGCCACAGAAGCAGAGGTCCAAGTGAAGGAATAAGAGTCATCCAGCACTTACATTGGAACCAGAGTATTCAAGGGATGAAAGCAGCACCCTCAAGGGACCACGTGTGGTGGCAGAAGCCACTTCCAGAGACACAAAGAGGTGACCTTCCTGTGAGGCCCAGCCTCTAGTGTCCAAAGCGGGCCCCAGAAGATTTTCTACCTGAAGGTCAGGTCTTATTTCATCCAGATTTCATCCAGGAAAACAGTCATGGCCTATAGCCACCATCCCCACCCCCCAACGCCTCTCCCATTTTCTGCAGTGGCCTAGAGGACTAGAAAGAAAGTCCTTCACTCCACACAAGGACCGCCCATCAATTACCCAAAAGAAAGAGTCCCAGCTGCTGAAAGCTTCCAGGGCCCATCTTAGGGGCAAAGTGAGCAGTAGCCTGCTAGGCCCCTGATGCAGTTACCACAGCAGCCCTGGCTGGGTCTGCTTAGGCCACTACAACAGAATACCACAAAATGAGAGGCTCAGACAATAATTCTAGAGGCCGGAAGTCTATGATCAAGGCACCGACATGGTTGCTCTCTGCTGAGGCCTCTTCCTGGTTTGCGGGTAGCAGCCCTTCACTGTGTCCTCACGAGGCCTTTCCTCTTGTGCACACATGTGCCCCGTGTGTCTTCCTCTGGCTCTAAGGACACCAGAAATGTTTTTATTACTTTAAAATGTTTTATTTATTATAATTTTTATTTATTAAATTTATTATTGAATTTTTGTGTATTTCATATAGAACATCTCAATCAGTCTTAATCGCCTTTATCTCCCTTCTCCACTGGCCCCTCCTACAGCCCCCACTGGAATTCATATATTCTTTCTTTTGTGTTAAAGCCTATTGTGCCAAATTAGTGTTCCCAGCCATTCCTCAGTGCAAGTTTATCCACTGAGCTATAATCAGCCTATCCAGAGTCTCTCAATTTGAAAAGACAAGCTCTTCCTCACCTAATGGTAATCAGCTACCAATATTTCTTCAACTATGATTGTGTTCTGGGACATCAGACATTTTAAATGAGGGCCCACCTTCACGACCCCATTTAACCTAAAAGGATTCATTTCCAAGTATAACAGTTACATTGGAAGTTAGAGTGCTAGCACATGAATGGGCGGGGGGGGAACATCCCACAACATCTCACATTCTACCTGTCCCCATCACAGCTCTGGCTGGGCTGCCTCAGTTTCTCCAGGCATCCCTGTTGGGATAACAGAAATCATATCTTATCATCTGAAGTCCTTTGCCAGTTACTCAGAGGCCAGTGAAGTCCAGGAACAGCAGACAGGGGAACCAGACAGGGGAACCAGACAGGTTCCTGACCAGTAGATGAACAGACTTTCAGAGGCAGAGAGAGTGCACATTTGGAGTTCCCAGAGCCCAGGCCACAGCTGCTCCCCTTCCTGCTATTCAAACCCTTGTTCCTCAGCCAGGCTCCAAAGCACAAACTGAATGGGAACCGCACCATCTGGATGAAGAACTAGGACACAGGGCCCGACAAACATTTTTGTGGGGCTCCTTGGCATAAATAACAGTCTGGCAGATGGAATTTGACTTCAGAATTGCCAACTTTTCTAGGACACTGCAACCAACTGCGGGGACAATGGGACAGTATATTAAAAATGTAAATCCAAGCCCAGCATGGTGGCACAGGCCTTTAGTCCCAGCACTTGGGAGGCAGAGGCAGGCAAATCTCTGTAAGTTCAGGGCCAGCCTGGTCCACATAGCTAGTTCCAGGCCAACTGGGACTAAAGGGACCCTATCTCAAAAAGACCAAAAAAAAAAAAAAAAGTAAGTTCAAAATATGCTCCCTCCCAATAACCTCACCAGTATAAAACTTCCAGTACGTCTCACTACTGGAGATAGTTGGGTGTCCCTCAGAGCCCATGTGTTCAAGGCTTAGGACTCAGCCTGTGGGGCTATTGGGAGGTGGTAAAATCTGTAGAAGATAGGCCTACTGAAAGGAGGTTATGTCAAAGGGGTGTGCTTTGAAAGGGATATTGGGACCCTAGCCCCTTCCTGTCTCTCTGTCTTGGCTTCCTGGCTTCCATGATGTGAGTGGCTTTGCTCCACCCACCATGATATTCTATCTCACCTCTCCGAAGGCCCTGAAACAGTGCAGTCAACCAACCACGAATTGAAGCCTCTGACACTAGGAGACAAAATGGGCCTTTCCTCCTTATAAGTCAGTTTTCTCATATATTTTGTCCCAGTGACAGATGACTAACACACCCACAAATCTCTGTGATGATTAAGATAATGTTTCATTCATCATTGTGGCTTTAGCATCTGGTGTTAGCAATGCCCAGGAAACACCAGATGAGAGAGTTTACTTTGACAAGGCCTAGGATATAAAATCCCCAGACCTCAGGCCAAGGCCACCCACCACCTGTGTGAAAAAGATGGCAGTCTTCCTTCCATACCACGTGTTTTCACCTGCCTAGCTCAGCTACCTCTGGCTGGCAGACATCCCACCTGGAGACTTCTGTCCCTGAGCCCAGGCAGACTGGGGCTCCATCTTAGAAGCTAGGATGGGTAAGGTCTGGAGGGCGGCTGGATGGTGCAGCCTGACACGACAGGTGGGAGAGAGGGCATTCCTTAGAGGATGCCATCCCAGGCAAGCATGTCGCTTAGTACAGGAGTCTGACAGAAAGAGGCCTAAGAGACATGTGTGCAAATGCCCACTAGACTGCAGGGATCACCTTATAAGCTGCAGAAAGCTCTTCCTGTCCCTCCTGAGTCCAGATAAATCCTCAAAGCCTGCTCAAGATCTACAGCCAGGCTGCCACCCAGTGATAAAAATGTACCCAGGTGTTGGAATGCAGGCCAAAGCATTCTAGTTGAGGGTGTTTGCCATGCTGTCTGAAGTCAAGAGACTGGCCATCAAGGGGACCCAGGGAGTTTTAGGAGCCTAGTCTCAGGCTGGGGCATGCAAGTAGCCAACTACCTACCATCCACTTACTGACTATACATGATGTTCTTGATGAGACACACCCCAGGGAACTGGTCTAGGGACTGTGACTGGAGTTTGGAGCTCCAGGGGAAGATCAGCAAGCCAGTTCATAGCTGCAGGAGGTGTGGCCGGCCCAACTACCCAGGATACTGTCCATATATTGAGGCTTATACTCAGAGGCCCCTTCTCATAAGCACTAAAAATAAAGCTCTAAGGACACAGTTATTCTAGTCTTGAGGCTAAACCAAGGCCCAGGAAAGGGGGCTCTCAAGTTTCGTGGCTTGAACCAAAGGAGAAGGCAAGGACAAAAGGAAGGGAGGTTTGGTGCCCAAGGACGGAGTTTCAGCATTTTCTACCATTTTAGATGACAACACTGCAGTCTCCAAAAAGGAGGAGACAAGGGGAGATACAGTTATATATTAAACTTTTTGGCAAATTTTTCAACTCAGATCTTAAAACTAACTATGGGAAAAGATTTGTATGTTCCCACAGGTCAAAACATCACCAACTTAATGGCTGAGAAAGAAAAGATACAGCTTTGCATTGTGCAGGATGTACCAAGAAATACCAGCAGAGAAGTTGGCCCATCTAAACATTAAAAGGAAGAAAAGCCTCAGCCTGCTACAGGCATCAAACATCTCTGTGGACCCTATTTATAACAACTATAGCCGGGTGTGGTGGCGCACACCTTTAATCCTAGCACTTGGGAGGCAGAGGCAGGCGGATCTTTGTGAGTTCAAGGCCAGCCTGGTCTAGAGAGTGAGTTCCAGGACAGCTGGGGCTACAGGGAGACCCTGTCTCAAAAAGACAAAAAAAAAACTGTTTATAATGAGTCCTAATGAACCTTACCTTCCAGGTACCACAAAGTTTTAATATGAGAGACTTTCTTGCCTCTTTTTCATAGAACAAAGAAAAACATGATGGTAATGAAGTCATTCTCTAACTGTAAATTAGAGCCAACTGTTATAGAGGTAATCTCTTATAAAACTGGTATAACTGGGGGCTGGAGAGATGGCCTAGTGGTTAAGAGCACCGACTGCTCTTGCAGAGGACCCGAGTTCGATCCCCAGCACCCACATGGTGCCTGAGAACCATCTTTAACTCCAGTTCCAGGGGAATCCAACACCCTCTCCTGACCTCCGCAGCATTGCACAACACAGGTGCACCAACCTACATGTAGACAGTATATTCATATACATAAAAAATAAATAAAATTTAAAAAAAAAGAAAATGAAAACCCTGCATACTGAAACGTATAGGACACAATAAAGGCAGTACTTTAAGGATCCACATTCAAAAGAAGAAAGATCTAATACCAATAACCTAAACTCCCACTTTAATATTTTAGGAAAATAAGACCAGACTACAAAATGTAAGCACAATAAAGAAAATAATACAAGGTGAATCTCTTGAGAGGGGCATGCCTACAGTAAAGAATGTACTCCAGGGGCTGGAGAGATGGCTCAGCTGCTAAGAGCGCCGACTGCTTTTGCAGAGGACCCAGGTTCGGTTCCCAGCACCCACATGGTGTGGTGGGGTATGCCTTTAATCCTAGCACTCAGGAGGCAGAGGCAGGCAGATCTCTGTGAGTTCAAGGCCAGCCTGGTCTACAGAGTGAGTTCCAGGCCAGCTAGAAACCTGTCTAAAAAATAAAAAAAGAAAAAGAATATACTCCAGCTCCCAGTCCTTTCCTTACATCTCTCTCTTCCCCTTCTTAATGTCTGCTTAAATGTATATAATCACCTTTTCTTTTTAAGACATGTGTGGTGTGCACATCTGTAATCCACCATTTAGGAAGCTGAACAGGAAGACTGAGAGTTTGAGATGAGCCTGAGCTACCTAGACTCTATTCAACAAAACAAAATAAAACCAAGAAAACCCTTCTTGTTAATAAACTTCAGCTCTGCTTCCAAAAAGAAAAGAAAAGGAAGGGGCTCATGAGTTCCCACCACCCCTGAGGATTTATAGGCAGTTAATGGATGCTGGGAAAGGACGAAACATTTTCTTTAGTGGTAAGCACTGTTAAATTCCACAGACCCCTATAATTAATCCCTCACCCATACTGCTATAAGTATCCCTAAGTAAACTCATACAACAAACAAACAAACAAACAAACAAAAGGTAGAGAGTGAAAGGTGAAAGCAAGGGGCTAGTTGAGAAGAGGAAGAAGAGCAGGGGTGGGAAGGACCAAGAGCAGGTGATGGGTGAGTTCATCTAAAGTACATTGCGGGGACGGAGAGATGGCTCAGCAGTTAAGAGCGCCGACTGCTCTTGCAGAGGACCCGGGTTTGATCCCCAGCACCCACATAGTGGCTGAGAACCGTTTTTTACTCCAGTTCCAGGGAATCTGACACCCTCTTCTGACCTCCGCAGCACTGCATGACATGGGTGCACCAATCTACATGCAGACAGTATACTCGTACACATAAAAAAAAAAACACACACACACACACAAAAAAAAAAAACTAGGGCTGGAGAGATGGCCTAGTGGTTAAGAGCACCGACTGCTCTTGCAGAGGACCCAGGTTCAGTCCCCAGCACCCACACAGTGGCTGAGGACCGTCTTTAGCTCCAGTTCCAGGGGAATCTGACACCCTCTTCTGACCTCTGAGGCATTGCACAACATGGGTGTACAAACCTACATGCAGACAGTACATTCATACACATAAAAAATAAATAAAATTTATTAAAAAAACCCTAAAACTAAACTAAAATAAAATACATTACACACGTGTATGAAAATGTCAGAATGAAGGCGGGCGTGGTGGCGCACGCCTTTAATCTTAGCACTTGGGAGGCAGAGGCAGGTGGATCTTTGTGAGTTCAAGGCCAGCCTGGTCTACAGAGTGAGTTCCAGGACAGCTGGAACTACAGGGAAACCCTATCTCAAAAAGACCAAAAACAAAAAAGAAAATGTCATAAGAAATCCATTACTGTGTCTAGTTAATATATAATAATAACTTTTTTATATTTAATTTATTTATTTATGTGTATGAATGTACTGTCTGCATGTAGGTTTGTGCACCTGTGTCATGCAATGCCGCGGAGGTCAGAAGAGGGTGTCAGATTCCCCTGGAACTGGAGTTCTCCTGGAATTGGAGTTACGGACAGTTCTCAGCCACCATGTGGGTGCTGGGGATCAAACTCGGGTCCTCTGCAAGAGCAGTCGGCACTCTTAACCGCTAGGCCATCTCTCCAGCCCCTGATCATAGCTTTTTTAAAAGAACAGAGATGAAGATTAGAGTAGAAATAAATCTCAAATTACTAAAATCAGAAATGTGAGAGATGTTACTACAATCTTAAATAAAGAATGCTACTTAAATAAAAAGGAACAGTATGAATAGCATCTGCCCTTAGATGAAATGGATAAATTCCAAGAAAGATGCAAACTCCTGAAACTGACTCATGAAGACAGAGAAAAATCTATAAATGTATAATGTCCAAAGAATTAGTCATTTTAAAACTTCCCACAGCAAGCCAAGTGCTGCGGCCTAATTCTGTAATCCCAGCTATTCAGTAGCTGATGCAAAAGGACTGGATCTGAGGCCAAACTGGGCAACACAGTAAGATTTTTCATATCAATACCAAACCAAGAGGCTGGTGAAATGGTTCCATGGGCAAAGTGCCTGCTGTGCAAGCATGAAGAGCCGAGTTTAAATTCTCGGCACCCATGTAATAAAAAGTGACTGTGAGGCCCTCCTAGGCCAAACAGTGAGATACTGTCTCAAAAGATAAAATAAAAATAAAGGAGGGGCTGGAGGAATGGCTCAGAGTCTAAGATCACGTACTGCTCTTGCAGAGGGCCCAAGGCCAGTTCCCAGTACCCACATCAAGCAGCTTACAACCACCTGTAACTCCAACTCCAAGGGAATCTGATGCCTCTGGCCTCCACTTGCATCTAGCTATACTCACATGCACATACATAATTTAAAACAATAAAAATAAATCTTTAATAAAAAATAAAAATAGAGAAAAAAATCCTACAAATTCTACCAAAAAGGTTAGAACTAAAACAAATTCAGTAAAGTTAAGAAAACAAAAATCAGTACACAGCCACTAACACTCGAGAAAGAAAATTAAGAAACATACATTAAAGCCGGGTGTGGTGGTGCACGCGCTTAATCCTAGTGCTCAAGAAGCAGAGGCAGGCAGATCTCTGTGAGTTCAAGGCCACCCTGGTCTACAGAGTGAATTCCAGGCCAGCTGAGGCTACAGGGAGACCCTGTCTCAAAAAAAAAAGAAAGAAAAAAAGAAAGAAAGAAAGAAAAAGAAACATACATTAACAGGTTATACAAAAAAAATTGGAAAAAAATAAAATAATAAAATAATTGGGAACTTTCTGGGCATGGTGGGGCACACCTTTAATCCTAGCACTTGGGAGGTAGAGGCAAGCAGATCTCTGTGAGTTGAAGAACAGTCTGCTCTACATAGCAAGTTCCAGGTCAGCTGGGGCTACAGGGAGAACCTGCCTCAAAAAGACCAAAACAATAAATATAATAATAATAATAATAATAATAAGAAACTTATCTAGGCATGGTGGCACATGTTTTTTAACCCCAGCACTCAAGAGGAAGAAGCAGGCAGATCTCTGTTGAGTTCAAGGCCAGCCTGGGCTACATAGTGAGCCCCAGGACAGCTGGGACTATGGAAGGCTCTGTCTAAAAAAAAAAAAGTAATATGTTCAATATGAATATGACAAAGGTACATGAGTATAAATGTATACATTAAATTTATGGGTATAAATGCACAAGAAAGACCTTAGAAATATGCACATAAAGGTAATAGTGATGGAAAATAAAAGAGAATTAGAAGTTTTGCTCCATATTTGACTGAATTGAGTGATTATCAAACCAAGAACATATTCATGTCTTACTTGTGTAAAAGAAAGAGGAAATATTGCAGGGGCTTAGGCTCTAACTCAGCAGTACTTGGTTCACCAGCATGCACAAAGCCCTTAGTTTAATCCTTAGCACTTAGTCAAAGGGCAAGCCATCTTACTCTGTGCCCAGTCCTGTCAACAGCCACCCTACTCAGCAGTCACGATAACCTGAGGGCAGCTACCCACAAAGGCAGTCCTACATGAACTCCCTCAACGCACCCCCAGTTTCTCCCCCACACGCAGGCAGTCCTACACGAACTCCCTCAACGCATCCCGAGTTTCTCCCCCACACGGGGGCAGTCCTACATGAACTCCCTCAACGCACCCCCAGTTTCTCCCCCACACGCAGGCAGTCCTACACGAACTCCCTCAACGCA
>VZQC01004746.1:1333463-1421786 GCA_009823505.1 Rhizomys pruinosus | reverse complement strand
GGAGCAGAGACTAGACAGAGATGTTCAGAGGGGGAGCAGAGACTAGACAGAGATGTTCAGAGGGGGAGCAGAGACTAGACAGAGATGTTCAGAGGGGGAGCAGAGACTAGACAGAGATGTTCAGAGGGGGAGCAGAGACTAGACAGAGATGTTCAGAGAGAGGAGCAGAGACTAGACAGAGATGTTCAGAGAGAGGAGCAGAGACTAGACAGAGATGTTCAGAGGGGGAGCAGAGACTAGACAGAGATGTTCAGAGGGGGAGCAGAGACTAGACAGAGATGTTCAGAGGGGGAGCAGAGACTAGACAGATGCTCAGAGCGAGGTCCGGAGGGCAGGGCCACCTCTCCTATGGCTATCGGCCTCTTGAAGAAGCGGCCACTGTGCTCTGGGAGGGAGACCTCCAAGTCCACTGTCTGATTGGCTACTGGGGTGAGCAAGCTTGTCCCAGGCTATGAACAAGGTGCTCTAAGCTGGCATTTGAGATCTGGTCACAAGAGGGCGCCCCAGGACTAGAGCTGACTCCTCCGCAGCCCTCACCTCCTGTTTGAAAGTTGAGGGTGGTGGGGTAGCTTGTTTATTCTTTCAGTGTTCATCTACAGAACAATTATTCTAGGCCAACACTAAGTTCTATAAAGAGTACAAAATGTCTCATCTTTCATTAGAAAGCCAAGCAATGTAAGCAAAAAATAGCATATCCATATTTGTCTGCTGGTGATTTCTCTCCCCCTTATGTACACGGCTAACCTTGCTTTTTTATTTCTGCCTGTCACCCTCTCATCTCGCCTTCCCTTCCAGCCTCATTTTAAAGCTCAATATTCCCAATCCTGTTCAAAGGCTCCATTAACCCATGGCACAGATAACCACAAGTGCTTTTGTTTATTTGGGGAGTGTTTGGTTTTGTTTACAGTGCTGAGAATTGAACCCAGGTCCTTGTGAATTCTAGGCAAGTGCTGCACCACTAACCTATAGCACCAGCCCCTCATGGGTGTGTTTGTTATTTTCATTGTCTGTATTTCTGCAAAACAGAAACTCCACAAGAGTAGGAGCTCTTTCTATATGCTAAACAATGGAAACCATGCCTAGAACAGTGTGACTCACACAATAGGTACTCAGTACATATCTTTAATGAATAAACCAATGAAAATTCCATTCAAGACTAGGCCATCGGTTATTCCTGTTATTTGGGGAGAGAGGGTTTAGGTGTGATAGCCACTTTCTCAGAGGATGTGACATCTTAGCTGGCTTGAAGGATGAAGGTAGTTGGCAGATAGAGGTGAGAAGAGACATAGCATGCTAAGGGAACAGCACCCAAAGGCACAGTGGCAAGTCACAGGGTGGTGGGTGTGGCCAGACCAGACAGCCTGGATGTCTGAACTGGTATCAGTGCTGCTCCTCACCACAGTTACCACACACTCTAGACCCCAGGCACAACTACTGGACAGCAGCCAGGCTATGTCCCTTGGCTCCCCACACCTCCCCCCCCCCAGTTCCTACTTCCTGCTCAAGGTACAGATTTCGCTGCACTTGTCACCATTCTGGGTTCTCCGACAGGGCTCAGGCAGCCTCTGCCAAACTGCTTTATTCTCCTTTCACCTGCAAGGAAGAAACAAACTGTACCACTCCAGGAAAACAATCCGTCATTTTGTCATAACATTTCCATGTCAAAGAGTTCCTCTAGAAGCAGCCTGATGGCCTTCCTCTCCTTAGCTGAGAATTGGTTTGGAGGTGAATGGCAAGGAGGTAGAGGGTCTAGAAAAAGACACAGCCTGAGGCCTCTGCCTGTCCACTCAGGGCAGGGTCTGGGGGGTGTGTGTGTGTGTGTGTGTGTGTGTGTGTGTGTGTGTGTATGCGTGTACTAGTGTTTCTCATGCCCACTATTTATGTCATTCAGTCAGAAGTAAACCCACTCACATCACAAAGACACAGCTGCCCTAAGGCACTGTCTGAGCTTCTGTGTTGTACCGGGAACGCCATCACCATTCCCACTCCTGACCCCACGGTCAGAGGACAGACAGACTCCCCACGGTCCTGAAGCATCTCAGTCAGAAATACATGTGTAAGTGGATAACCATGGTCGCCATGACTCCATTGCTGTTTTAGACAGAACAGTTGAGTGACTGACCGGAGAGCAGACAAGTGTGATGTGACCTCAGAGCACATAGTGCTTAAGCTGGTCTGAAGCTTGAGGAGAGTTGAAGTGAAGGGGAGAGCAGGGAAGGGCAGCACCAGCAAAGGAAGGGGAAGGTGACGTAAAGGCAGCCAGCATCTGCTGCTCAACGCTATCGGCAACGGCAGCCCAAATGTCCCTTGTTGTCTGGTGCCTGCCTGGCCGACCACACATATCAATAGTGGGAGGTGCAGCATGCCAGCCCAGCCCTGCAAAGGGTCCCCTCCACACCACAGTTGTACTAATGACCCAGTCATTCATCCCTGGCAGAGCCCCCATGGAGCCTGGACCACCACAGCAGTCAGGGGACCCTTTGGCAAATAGTAACCCCCTGGAGGGAACAAGTCTACCCACCACCTAGTATCTTCTCAACATAACTAAAACAAAGCACCAGGTTGGGCAGGAGCCTCCTGAAGAGAAGCAGGCTGATCTGAGAGCTGGTAGATGATGACTAAAAGCCACCCAGAAGGGTGCTAGTGTGGAGAACATTCCAGAAAGAGCATGGGCTACAGTCAGCAACAGACAGGACCACAGACACGCCATGTGGGCCACACCCTGAGAACCACAGGAGGCAGATGACACACCAGGCTTACTGTGTCCTCACCAGCAGCTCATGACGGGGATTACCACCAGGGCCAGGTGGGCGGAGTGGCTGTTTGTTCCAAGCCTCTCCTTTCTGACAGTCACTGCATTTAGACCTTCTCCATTATATCCAACTGAGCTTTGCATGTTTAAAATGCAACTGTTAAATGCAAGCCTTGAAATACATAGCATGCTTTTTGTAAGCTTGTTCAACAACTCTTTTACTTTTTTTAAGTCTACACAAAGACTAAAAATAATAAACATGGCCCAATTCTGTCTCACTCATGGTAAACAGACAGCATTGGTCCTGGTAGGAAAAGTGAGGCTTAGGGAGACCAAAACTCACTCCTTCTCTGCAACAACACTGCTTCCCTGGGCCCCTGAGGCTCAGACAACGGGGTCTGCCCCCTGCAGGCACTGCTCCCTGTCCAGTCAGTCCCGATATTCTCCTTATGGCCTCAGTTCGAGGCAGTCAAGGCTCTTAGCTTCCCAGGACTCCATTCCTCCACCACCTCTCCCTCCTAGGTCAGGTCTGCCCCTTCCCTATTAGAGACCATTTCAGGTACCATGGGAGAATGGGTGATATCTCCTTTGTCCTGGGTCCCTCATCTTTTTTGTGTTTGGGGACAGCTGAGAGAGGCACAAGATGAGCCAGTCAGTAATAACCTCCCATCCTCACCTCCCACTCGGACAAAGTCGGGGCACCCCCACTTCCTCTCTTCAATCTCCTCTTCAGTCTCCTCTTTGAAGTATCACGGCCAAACTTGGGCTGCCCAGCCCCTAAGACACTGCCTGTCTTGCCTCTCCTTCCTCATTTGCAGGGCCAGCGGGTGGTCAAGACAAGCTGGGGCAGGACTGAGTACAAGGGGCTATCTCCCATTTCCATGCTTTACAAGACAGAGGGCACTGACAGACGAGTGCAACTTCAAGTCTAATCTGTATATTTGGGGCAACGAGAAGAAAGGAGGAAAGACTGAACTTGGTTGAAAACAGATGTCTGAACTTTGTGTTGTCCTGGAGAGGAGAAAGCCAAGTAAGAGAAGGAGGTAACAAGGGCTCAGTCAATAAAGCACTTGCTTCACAAGCATGTGTTCCTAAGTTGGATCCCCAGAACCCATGGCTAAAATGGCGCATGCTTGTAAGCCCAGCACGGGGGAGGCAGAGATAGGAGCATCCTGGGGCTTTCTGCCCCAATTTAGTTAATTGGTGATTTCCAGGCCAATGAGAGATGCTGCCTCAAAGGAGGTGGACAGTACTCCTGACAATGACAATCAACGTTGTCCTCTGGCCTCCACATGCACATGTTCATGTATGCATACGCTCCCACACACAGGCACACACGAACATGTATGCTAAGGCAAAAATAAAAACGAGTTGCAATGAAACGGAAAAGGGTGTGGAAGCATGTTTGCAGTGGCAAGCAGAGCACTGTCTAGGGAGACCACCACGGAGACTCCAAGTTCTGGAGATCTCCCTAGAAGCTTGTCTGCGTGTTCCCCAAACCTGGCTGAGGGCCCAGTATAGCATAACAAAAAAGAAAAAAAGAAAACAGTGAAACTCCCTGCAATCCCTTTTTCGGACCTTGGGATGTTTGGACCTCTAGTGTGACCTTCCAGGACGAGTGTGCAACCTTCAAGAGGGAGGCATTTTCCTTGACTTGACACCAGACTCCTCCCTGGAAACCTGACTGTAGGTACCAAGCCGCAAGTCCCAGCCTCAAAGCAGGGCAACACGAGTATAGCTGAGCACTTCCACTCAAGGTTTGAGCCCCTGAGAAAGGACAGGAGGCTGCCCTGGGCTTCAGCCACCCAAGGCAAGTGGCAACCTTAGGACCCTAGACCTCTCCAAGATACTCTGCACATCCCCTCAATGTCTCCAGCAACTGTGAGGCCCCAGCCTTCATGGACCAGAAGTCTTCTCAGCACGGGCCCAGTGTTCTGTACCCCACACCCTTGCCTCTCATCCTCAGCTACCCTTTCTAGAAAGCTCTCGAGTGGGAAGACAGATAGGCAACATATGCTTGGTCCTCTCCATCTCAGCTTGGAATAGCCATTCCCTTTGTGAAAGTCTCTACCCACCAACTGTGTCCTCAGCCCTCCCCAACTCACATGGCCACAGCTCTGCCCACACACAACTTGGCAGGCACAGCCCACCCCATATTGCTGCAGAGCTTCGGAGCTGTTAAGAACAAGGAAAAACAAGGTTTGAAGAAATGCAGTATTTATTCGAAACTTATGCCTACTAAACTTAATCTGTGTGCATGTGTATTTGTGCATGTATATGTGTATGTGTGCGTGTGTGTGTGTGTGTGTGTGTGCGTGTGTTTACAGAAAACATGATCTAAACAAAATGGCTCAATCAGATAGCCTTGGCCAACCCAATACGATTGCTGTCCCTGTCAAAGACGCTGTAGAACTCCCGGATGAAAACATCCCCCAGGATCCACAGCTGGGAGCCACCTTGGAAGCCACTGGAGCAGAAGCCCTGGTTCTGGAAAAGGCAAGATGGAGATGACGTTGAATACAGTGATGGGTGTTTTTCTGCCCCACCTCTCTACTGCTCTCTGTTGCTTGATTTCATCCTTAAATTCATCTTCCCAGGTAAGCATACTAAAGTAAGATTCACCACACTCAACAGGCAAAGAAATCCAGATTCAATAACTAAAGTGACTTCATGTGCCATGATCTGGTGGATCCCTGGAGCTCTGAGCCCGGACCCGATGCACTGGACCCCACATCTCCAGCCCCTGCCGTCATACTAGCAACAGCCATTGCCCTGAAGACTGGGTCATTAGTTTGGTACTCAGCATCAGGTCAAGACTGAGGCTGCCAGTTCCTAAAACAGTCCAAGCCACCTGAGGAAGCCCACCAGCGCTGGGAGGCTGGAACACAATGCAGGTCCCTATGGGTATTGGGGTTCAATTTGTATCCCTCTTCCAAGCCTTGGTGTTCTGTCCTTCCTGTTCCATTTCCCCCAGAAGGAAGCTGTGGTGGCAACAAACGAGGCTCAAGGATACATGACACGGCCCCACTCTAACAGCCCTGCATTCTATATCTGCTCCTGGACACTCATCATCACCATCCTTACTGACTTTCCAAAGTTCCAGGGGAAGGGATGCTAGTTGGACCCAGCACTTCTTCTCCTGAGACTCCTACCTGCATAGTATAGGCCAAAGGTGGCAGTGGGAACTTCCTGCCATTGATCTCGAAGACAATCGTAGGCATGATGCCCAGGCTCCAGCAGTCGATGTCAAACTAAGGGAAGAACAGGGGCCATCATCCACCAGAAGAGGCGCCAGGCTGATGGCACAGAACCCTTCCCCCACTGTGTGAACCTTCCCAGAGCCCACAGGGAAGCCCTCCAGATGAGGCCAGGTCTCAAAACAGGGTCTTCAAAAGAGTCCCACCGAAGCAACAGATCCCAGCATGGGACCAGACCCCAGCATGGGACTAAAAGAGGCTTGCCTCCACATCTCCCTTCCAGACCTAGCCAGAGTGTACGAGGATCCCCAGAAGAAAAGAGAAGGTAAACTGGTGGCAGAGATGGGGAGACTGAGGCAAGAAGACACAGCAAAGGTCAGTGAGCACAGCCTCCCAGAGGACCAGGGGCCAGATGACAGCCACTGTGCATGGGGTGTCCACGTGAGGACAGGCCAAAGCCAGAAGGGAACCCTGGGCCTCTTTTGGTAAAGTACAGTCACACAACACTCCTCTTTATCACTACTTCTATAGACAGGGACTCTAGATTCAGAGGTATCTGCAGGTATAAGAAGGGCCTGGCCTTACCTCACCATACTGGCCCTGAACAGCTCCGATGACCTTCTGGATAGTAAGGACATCTCCACTGGGCCCTGACACTAGGGCAGTTCCTGTGTCCAGGACGGCCGAGCAGCCACCCTGACAAGCCACCACTTCTCCATCAACTGTGATTCTGGGAGGGCAAACAGAAAGGCTTCATGACACCAGCTCGCACCCTCTCTCCCTGGGTACTTTTCATCCCCTCCCAGGAGCCTCAGGGGAAAGAGGGAAACCCAGGGCCTCTGTTAAGCCTCTTTCTAAACTTCCCAGAACCTTTCCAGGCTCACACAAAAGACTTAACCATTTTCTCTGCAATCAGAGGCTAAATTGAGAAGATCCCACATTCCAAGGGTCAAAACAGCCATCACGACCCATCACGTGTCATTGCACAGGTGGACTGAGGACTGGCTAGTTGCCTAAATTACTCACTGCATGTCTTGGACAGGTCTCCCAAGATATGTATACTTGAGCTTCTCTTGAGCAAAATAGATACATGAGTAACCTTTAGTCAACTTCCTCAAGGGATGGTCCTGAAGCTCAAGCTCAAAATCAGTTCCCTATATACCACCACCACCTCCTAAAGTTAAGGTTAGGTGGGAATCAGTAAGACAGACATATAACTGCTCAGCACAGTGCCTTTCCAGAAGAAAGCATTCAATCAATGCAGCCAGTGCAGGACAGGTGGGCTGCATGACCACCTGGAAGCATCCTGGCCTCACAGCTGTTTTTCACAATCAGTGGTCTCAGAACTATTGGCTATTAGATGGGGTCCTTCTCACCTCTTTGATGTGGCCTACACATCTAGAGTCAGCCTCTGGTTAGGGCCCCTGCAAGGCTCCGCTCACCCACCTGTCCACCGTGAACTGCCAATACCCTTGCATAGTCACAGGCACCCAGTGCAGCGAGCCTGTGAAGTAGGACTGGTCGATGGCTCCCAGTGTAAGCATGCTCCCTTGGTCATCCCTGGAACAAAGAAAGGCCTCTCAGTGGCAGCAGAAACCCTGCTGGTGAAGAGCCCCCAGCCCATCCTGACGGAGGTGGATAGAGACCCAAAGGGGCCCTCCACTGCCTCCCTCATGTGCCAAACCAGCAGGCCTCACCAGTTCTCCCAGTCTCCACCAGGCTTTGCTCTGACTCAGGGACAGGTCCCTACTCCTCTGAGACACAGGCGCACACTAACTCACCTGCTCCTCACACTGCTCTGCCTCCTAGAACGCAATCCCCTTCCTGCCTCCATGTACTGGTACACAACACCTACTCTATCCCTCACTTCAATAACCTCCACTCATCCTCAGAAAAGCCTGCCCTACCCTGCCTTACATGCATGTGCACGCACGTATACAGGAACACACATATTATGAGCACATCCCATTTCTGCTGCAACACCCTCTCACTGTTACACGATTAAATGTGTATAACTGTGTGTTGTCTGCTTCCCTTGCTAAAATACACCTCCCAGTTTGCCTTGTTTGCCCATCTCCTAGCCCAGCCTCTGCTATAGAAGGCCTAGTAAATATGTATACAGTATATGTATGAACGAATGGACTGATACATGAATGCACATGTGAATGAAATGCACCAACTTTCTCCTTGCCTGGGGTCCCCTGGTCTCAGCGGCCCAGTCCCTTCTCCTAGGGGTGGTCCCTTTTACCTTCTGTAGCCACCTAGCCCCTGTCTAAGCTGAGCTTGGTCATGCAAAGGAGTAGGAAGACCCAGTAGGGAACACTGTGTGGAGCAGGCTTCCTGAGCTCCAGGCCCCCGTGGATACTAGCTCTGAGGAAACCATCCCTTCCCTTCCTTCCTAGTAGAGGATAGGCCCTGTTAGACTGAGGCTCTAAATGACATGGACAAATGATTTCTGAGATCCTGTCACTTTGAAAGAACATGTCAAAAGTCCTTACACAGAGATGGGAACAGGCTTCATTTTCTTCTTGTTGATGATGTTGTTTTGATTAGGGTGTTTGTGTATGTGTGTGTGTGTGTGTGTGTGTGTGTGTGTGTGTGTGTTACCAGGGATTGAGCCTGGGGCCTGGCACAGGACAAGGAGGTGCTGTCCCACTGACTTACATATCCCCAGCAAGGCTTGGCTTGTTTTAAAGGTAGAATGAAAGTCAGCTTTGGCCCACTTAACTCTGGCTGCATAAAGGACTCTACTGTACAGGAGGTTGGATGAACCAAGAAACCAAGAGGGGGTCATTTGGACGCTGGTGACTACCTTGACTAGAAACCTCCAAGGGGCACACAGTCACCTCAGCCAAAAGTCTTTACCAGGCCATCAAAGCCAAACCATAGCTGGGCACAGCACCTACCTGCTCATGTAAACAGAGAACAGGTCTTGTGCAACCAGGTGCCGGTTCATCATGTTGTCAAACACGGGCACTGAATACTTGGAGGCAAGAGAAGGATAAGCCATCCCCAGGATCCCATCAAATGGTGAGTGCGCGAAGATGTCGCCCAGCTCCTGGGTACTCAGGCCCACAGTCTGCTGGGGAACTACAATGTTGGAGATCTGCAGGGAAGGAAAAACGTCATGGTAACCTCCCTCCATTAGAGAGCCTCTCAGCGAGAGACGGGGACAGCCAGTGCCCGGGCACAGGCCAATGTCAGAATTTCAACCCTCACTGGCCCTTCTTCCCTCTTCAAAACTGCAGTTATCTGAGCTGACGAGGTGGGAATAAGTTGGCTCGTCCACATTTTCTGTTTGGTTTTGAGGAATTAATCTGATAGAAGAAAGAGGAAGAGAGGAGGCAGTGGGGGGCACACACAGGGCTTCATGCTGGAGACGAGCTCACAGGGTGGCAGGAAGACTGTGTCAATGCCCCCTGCACTCTGGTGTTCACCGCCAAGGTCTGAGGAGGTGTCACCATGCGCAAAGCAGCTCTGGGTTTGTGTGCATCCCCTTTCTGTCACATGCTGACAGGGACCACGGAAAAGTTCTTTGCAGTCTTCAATCCCTCATCTGATAATACTTGCAGTTCAAGGCAGTGCTCGCACTCAACACTAATGCTGAACATCCATTCAGCATTCACTAAAGGTCTGTTTATTGAACCTTATTGGTAGCATCTATTAAACCTTTATTGGTAGCATGCCAAAGAAGAGTCACTTGCCCACTTCTCCAGAGGGTGGATGTGTCCACCAGCCTTTTCTGAGCCACCACAGTGGGAAGAACCTGGTCTCTGGCTTCCGTTGTTTCATATACTTGACTCTCCACACAGGACAGCCAGTGTGAGCTCTAAAACCAGAAGTCAAGTCTCCTTACCAACAACGACTGTCTGGTGTACCCAACAGAGGAAGAATGGCATCTTCCACCCACTTCCTGCTTCCCACACCTCATCTCATTTCCTTAGCCCATTAGCTCACTTTGCCCTCCACCCTTATCTTCTTCCTCTTCCTCACTTCCCTCAGCTCCTCCCTGTCCCAGGATCTTTGCACTTGCTATTCTGCCTGCAGTGCTGACCCCAGATCATCCAGGCCTGGTTTCCAGACGGCATCACTCTGGTCCTTCCTTGCAACAGGCCGCCCTGCCCGCCAAATCTCAGTCCTCAAATCTCTATCTGCTCTCTTCCCCACTTTCCAGCTTTGTTTTCTTCATGGTCCACTCAGCACTGTTCCAAGCCATCTGACTCTAGTGTCTTTGGTGGCCAGACCATGCTCCTACAAGGCCTCATGAATTATCTTTTTTTTTTAATATTTAAAAAAAAATTTTTTTAATTTTTTATTATTTATTTTCATATGTGTATGAATGTATTGTCTGCATGTAGGTTGGTGCACTCGTGTCGTGTAATGCTGCAGAGGTCAGATTCCCCTGGAACTGGAGTTAAAGACGGTTTTCAGCCGCCATGTGGGTGCTGGGGATCGAACCCGGGTCCTCTGCAAGAGCAGTCGGAGCTCTTAACCGCTAGGCTATCTCTCCAGCCCATGAATTATCTTACTATAATAAGCACAGAGCAGACATGTCCCTATCCTCTTGTTCAACACTGTCTCCTCCGTAGAAAAAGGCTCAGCTAGCATTTGTGAAGTGAATAACTGAACAATGGCTGATTACTTAGAAATAAGTTTATGCATTTTCTTTTACAAACAGCTATTGAGAGTCTTTATATGTAAGGTTTGAGGCTCTGAGGAGATAGCAATAGAAAAAATGGGTAAATCAGTGCCTATTCCAGAGGACCTATTTTCCATCAGAGGAGACCAACAATGCATTTAAAAAGCAGTGATATAGAACATGCCAAGTGGCAACAAATCCTCAGAAGAAGAGGCCAGGGTAAGGCCGGAGAGAGTGTGGTACTTTACAGGAGGGGAGAGAGGCCCCACTGATAAAGTGACAGGAGCAGAGATGGAAGAGCAGGGAACAGGGGGAATGGGTGGGGAGGAAGTGTGCTGGAGGTAACTGGCCATAGACCCCATGTGCATAGGATAGAATAAACTGCCTGCCACAAGCTGAGAATGCTGGCCAACGATGGGGACGTGGACACCTGGACCTGGAGCAGTACTCAGCTGGGTTCTGGGCTCTGAGGATGGGCAGAGGAAGGAGTAGAGGGAGGAAGGAGACACCACACAATGATCACTGCAGATCCCTCTCAGAATCCTCACCCACTGAGTTGCTCGGTAGATAAGGCCCAAAGGATCCTTGCGGCCCACTAAAGATACACCCCATAGAAACCAGGGTCTCGGGGTGGGAAAACAGCTGTAGGAAAGGCAGGGTGACTCCAGGGAGGACCAGCTCACTTACTGTGACAGTGTCCTGGCCCCAGAAGCCCTGCACGCTGCCAGTGCCGTACTTCACAAACATGGGCTTGCTGAGGTTCCGGAAGGTGGAGGACTCAGATGGGTGAAATTGGTGGTGGTTTTCTGCAACACAGACTTTGGATTAGTATAATCCTTGGTGTCTTCCTGCCACTCAGCAGTGGCAGGCAGGGTAGAAACCCTCACCCACCAGGCCTTGTAAGAGCATGGCCTGTGCACAGCCAGTCTCTCTATGGAAAAGTAAGCAGGCTAGTCTCCCTGCAGCATGGTCCCATAGCTTAGCCAAGAACTGCTTCCCATTTTCCTTGTGTCATCTGAATATTGTTAGTTAGCCAAGGTATTGTTCCTCTCTGAACCTGCATTTCCTCATCTGGGGAGGGAATAAAGGACATGGAGGGGAAGGGAGGGAAGGGATGGGGAGGGGAGAGGGATGGGGAGGGAGGGGGGGGGTAGAGGAGGGGAAGGGAGGGGGGAGGGAGGGGAGGGAGGGGAGGGGGGAGGGGAGGGGAGGGGAGGGGAGGGAGGGGGGGAGGGATGGGAGGGAGAGGGAGGGAAGGGAAGGGAAGGGAAGGGAAGGGAGGGAGGGAAGGGATGGAAGGGAAGGGAAGGGAAGGGAAGGGAAGGGAAGGGAAAGGAAGGGTTGGATCCTCCTCTATGGAGAAAAAGAGCTTCCACCAGAGATTTGGGAAAATAAATAACTGTGTTCATTGTATCTGGTCACATGGAAGAGAGCAGGCCATGTGACAAAAGTCATCTGAGCTCAAACCCTTCCAGCAGGGAATTTAGAGCCTGGAGACCCGAGGTTTGCCTTTGCTGGGTCTGCTGGCCAGCAACGGAGCTCTGCGAGCAGGGAGATGGCTTCCACAGCCCGTGGGCTCCACATGTCCACTACTTTCACTTGTCTTCCAGCTCCTACTCATGTGTCATAGCCTCATTTTACACAGGAAAATGGAGGACTCAGCAGGAACGTAGCTCGCCTTGGCTCCCATTAGACACAAACACATTAACAAATTAGGTTCCCTTCTTTCCAGCTGTGCTTTATACATCAGTCTGTGCCTACTTTGGAGGGTACGGTGAGGAGATGGACCATGGTGGGAGGCTGAGGATGTCCAATAGCACATTCCTACCCTCCACGTTTATGTCCCCACCATATCCAGACACGGGTTGAACTTGAGTGTGAGGGGCAGGCAGGGAAGGAAGTCAGTCACTCACCGCAGACTGAGGTGCTGCAGTAGACAGAGGGTACCCAAAATTCTGAGGAACCTGTGTCAAACACTACTGTAAACTCCTGGGGTGGTGTCCCAATGTAGATTGTCCCGAAATACTCGCTCTGAGGACAGATAGCTCTGAGTCAGAGAAGTCGCGGGGTTTGACTGAGAAGGAGTTGATAGTGAGCACAGATTCCTGGAGTCCTGTGCTTACTCCTCAGAGATCTGGGTGAAATGGGCATCAAGGAACAGAAAGTGGAAGACATGCCCACTGCACAGGGGAGGGCTCTTCATCTCTAGCCCCACCTGGACTCCCATCCTCGCCCTCCAACCATGCTGCTAAGAAGCAGACCACGGATGAGAACTGTAGTCCTTCATGGGAAAGAGATGAGCCACTTTGCCAAGCCAAGAAGGAGCTAGACCCAGGGCTGGGGGCATTAGCTGATGATGGCAGGTCCCAGGTCCCAGCTCCCCACCTAAGCTCTTGTCCTGCCTTCCCCCGCCACCTCCCTGCTTGAGGCTGGAGTGGACTATGACCTAGATAGACAAATTAGAGCAGAGACAGAAGGGATTAGTTGTTTACTGCCAAGACAGACAGGTGACAGTGACAATTTCCAGAAAGCAAGAAGGAGAAAGGCATTCCTGCCTGGGTATGAAGAAGAAAGAAATGGAGCCAGTGCCCTAGCAGCTGAAGATCCATCCAGTGCCAGCTGTTGCCAGCTCTGATGAGCACACACTAACTTGGCTTCCCTGAGCCTGGAAAGCAGGCCATGTGACAAAAGTCATCTGAGCTCAGACCCTTCCAGCAGGGAAGTTAGAGCCTGGAGACCTGAGGTTTGCCTTTGCTGGGTCTGCTGGCCTACAGTGGAGCTACTGCGAGCAGGGAGGTGGCCTCCACAGCCCGTGGGCTCCACAATTCCTCAAAGAGGAAAAGCTCTGGCAAGGCACAGTCCTAAGGACAAAAAAATTCGTTCCTGAGAGGACCCACAGAGCTACTCACATCGAGGTAGTTGACCAGAGCCTCCCTGGCCACCTTCCCAGTGTCCGAGTTCTGCTCACTGAGCACATAATGTTGTCTGCTCAGGAAGTCCTCCAACAGCCCACGCTCCTTCAGAGCATTCCTCAGAGACTTCCCTTTGTGCAAGGGGATCCTGAGGAGATGGAGGGAATTCATGATGAGGGGGGCTCTCAGCTCCATAAACCATCTCACACGGCTGCTCCCAGCCCAGCCTCTGGCCAACGCTCCTTTGGCAAGGCCAGTGATGTTCTTTCCTTTGTAAACATCATAACCCAAACTAAAACTGCAGACTTTGTCAATTCACAAGTCACTGTCGAGCTTCACTAAACGCTATGTCTTATTCCTTCTTTTTTAATGTGGTAGAGACACAATAGATTTATTTTATAACTCATTAAGTCATGAGTTTTGTTATTCAAGGGTTGAAAGATATTAAGCACATCATCACTTCTTCAGTCACCAAATTCTTGCTGTGAACTCCTTATGTGCCAATACTGTCTACAGAACAGACAACACAGTAGTGAAAAGGACACAGTCTCAACCTTAAGGAGCTCTCTGGGCAGAGATAAATGTCTCCCATATTGTGGCAGTGCCCCTACCCTTTGCCAACTCCTTTTCTCTCCTCTCTGATAAACGTTTTCTCTAAAGTGCCTGGGAACTCCTCAAAGCCTTACTCATCAAGAGCAAGGACACCAGACTGGAGCCCTTGGCCCAGTTTAGATTTGGGATGATGGAAGCAAGTCAATAGGGAAGAAAGAGAGCAAGAGAGGAAACTGCCTGGCTTTGCTCTGCTGAGGGCGACCTGGAAACTGCCAAGCCCGCTGAGCTTCTACTGGAGGCTACAAAAGCCTACCTACTCAGAGGCTCCCCAAGCCTTCTGAATTTCCCTTAAGAGTTCCCCACACTCTCTGGTTACTCCTGGTACACTACCCAATTAACTAATGTTCTCCTGGAAGACTCACCAAGCCCCTTGAACTTCCCTTTGGAAAGTCTAAGTGCCCCTATCTTCAGTTCCTACTTAATAAAGAGGGCTCATCCTTCCTTTCCAACACTCTCTTCTTCTCCTGCATTTGAACACGTGAGCATTTTTTTTTTCCTGTTGTAGACTGAAGTAGAGCTTAGTGGATCTCACAGCTCCTTCAGCATCTAAGAATCAGGTGGACCTGCTCTAGGGCTGCTTTAGAAGCAATGTGAGGCTAGTGTAGGGAAATGCATTGAGAGAAATAAAACAGCATCTATTTTAAGACTCCCAAAGAAAATGGGCTTTCTCATGTTAATTACATCCAAAACCTCTTTTAGAAGATCCTTAATGTAAATGATGGCCTGTCTTTCTAGGTCCTTCTCTCCTAGTCCTTAAATGTGACTACAGCTGGAACTTAACAGAGAAAGGGAAAGGTTCATGAGATGTTCCTCAGATTGTGTCTTTGATGACAGGATAAGCCTTAAACCCAAGGCAGGGGGCTGGGCTGAGCTCCTGAGGCCAAGCCCATAGTTATCCTTTCCTCCAAGATATTTCAGTTTTGTTCCAGGTCAGGTTCCTGATTGGCCCAGGATCTAATTGTTAAATACTAAGTAACTCCCCCAGTAAAGAACTGAGACCCAACTGAGCTGACCTGTCCCAGCTCATGACCTTGAGAACAACATTTTCTCACAGAAGGAAGCCAGCTAGTCTCAGAAAGCAGCCGCTGCCTCATGCAGAGCCAGGGGGACAACCCTGCCTGGAATTCACCCTAAGCTCCTCAGCTCCAGCACTGCCTCCTGTCCATGGACTGCAGCCATCAGCATTCCTAGGACTTGGACCTAGGATTTTGCAATTATTAATCCATGCAATCTCATAACAGCTATATAAAATGAATGGACCTAGGTCAGACCTTCCTCTACAGATACCAGAGGGTCCTGACTGAACAAAAGCACCTAACATCTTTTCAGGGATCCGGTTTCCAAGGGAGGCCATCAGTTCTCCCTCTGTTCAGGCCTTGACTAGGACATACATCAGGAGAGCCTGGGGGACACTCATATCTCAGCAACAGTATAAGTTGGTTGAGCAAGGTTGAGCGCTGGCTCCTTCATTACTAACCACACGCTGTTGCACAGCTCAGGGACTCTCTCTGAACAACAGTCTTCTCATCTGCAAAATGGGAATCATAATATCTACCTAACCCATAAAAGTTGGTGCTACTGAAGATGAAGTCCTAATTAGTTGTCAGACGTCTAATACAAAACAACTCAATTAAATATCAGCTGTTATTTTTAGAAGAGAAACTAAGACTTCTCTAAAGGATCTCTTATACAAAAATCTCTATTTTAAATGTACACATAGCCCTCATGGTATGTCTGGCACTAGTTGAAACATTCTGCAAATATTATTAGCTCATGCAATCTCATGACAGCCATATAAAATGGACATTACTGTCATCCTAATTATATGGCAGATGGAGAAACTAAGGCACAGATGGCCCAGCAAAGCTAGAGCTAGGAGCCAAGGAGCCAAATCACTAGGTGCTTTGACTCTAGAAGCCATGCCTTCTTCTCCCCAGGCGGCTTGTCTGACTCCCCACCATTCTCAGAATCATACCCAGAGGGAACAATCCCAACATACAAAGGCAAGGGGGACACCATTGCCTCTGCAGAACCCCCAGGGGAAGTGAGAGCTAGAAGAGGAGCAGTCCACTGGGCCATGCAAGTGCATGAGATGTCCTCCCAGAGTCCGGCATTCACCTGGTGACCACTTGGCTGCGGGAGAGAGCAAGGACTGCAAGGAGCACCACGAAGCACCTCATCCTGGACCACAGGCAGCACTGCTCCAGCCAGTCACCATCCTTGTAGCCTTTATAGTGTGGGGCTCCCTCTGGCTGGATGCCCAGACTTCAGAGGCACCCCCCAACTTCAGTCTACTCCACAAACATAGTGAGATAGCACCCACACTACCTGAGACCCACACTGATAAGGGCCACAAAGTCTACCTTTGAAGGTTACACAGGCCTGATCTCATAGCTGGGAAAGTCAACACAGGCCCCTCTACACCAAATTCCCCCTCTAGGCAGGACCTCTGAGCTGACAAAGGTGAGGCTGCTACTGGGAACCTGCTTCATGTTCCACCTTCTGTTCTGTAAGCAGTCTGGGTCACCAGGCTACAGGTCTGCCCTCTACCTCCTGTCCCCAAGCCAGACTTCAATGAAGGCTGAAGCCTGCCATGTCAAGGAACCCCCTGGGTTCCAAGGAACCAGCCTCCAGTCCACTTTCCCAGGAAGGGCTCAATGCAGTCCCAAAGTGGCAACTGAGGCCAAGAGTGGTTGTTCAATCTGTCACCCCACTGAGGGGAGCTCAGTGTTTGAGCCCAAAGCAGCTGGGTTCCAAGTTCCCACAGAGAGCAATATCTAAAAGAGAAGGAAGCTTGTCGACTCAATCATCCCTAGGGGCACGGGCCCCTGTGTCGTAGTGAGAAGGAGGTTGAGATAGTGACTGGAAAGCACCAGCTCACAGGAGCCATTGGAAGATCTAAGCAGGACTGAAATGCTTCGGCTGCCATACGTCCCAAATGAAGGCAAAGGGAGATGAGGATGATTGTTTAGGGAACAGGGTAGGCCAAGTCTCCATGTAGAAGCCACTCCGAGGTACAGGAGAAGCTCATATACATAGGTAGCCTCTCTCCTAGAGTCTAGATCACAGTAGTCAGTTATTCACTCTAGCCTAGTTCAAAAAAAATTTAGGAGAGGGAAACCAAAGCCTGCAACATGACATCAGTGGAGACCATCACGATGTCACAGACCCAGAAACTGGGAAATTGGGATGACATTGGGACAAGGTAGGCAAAGTTAAAAGACAATGGTTACAGGAGAACATGCTGTCAGCTCTCTGACCTTAACAGGATGAACATCTGCATGGAGAAGAAGGCATGGTGGGGGTGGGGAAATGGGGAAAAGGGTAGGATGGGGCAGCTAAAGGGTCAGAATGGTGGCTCTGGATATTCCAGCCCCTCTACAAGAGGTACCAACTGATGTTTCATAAAATTGATTTGTGAAGTCCTCAGCAAGGCCACAAGAAGCCAGACAAAGGAAACCGAGTATCTGAATAGAAGCAAAAACAAGAGCCAGACCTGCCCCCCATGGAAATGCCCTCTACCATTCACATCCCTTCACAAAGCCTCCAGACAAGTTCCCAGAAGGCCAGGACATGGATGCTTCTCATGGCCCTGGGAGGAGGCCACAAGTATATACAGCTGCCATCCAGAACCCCTACCCCAAAAGCCAGAGAAGCAGGGGACAAAATCAATACAAAATGGTAACACCTGTTTCCTGTGTTCTTCTGTTAGGACACTGCCATGTTAGGCCCAGTACCAACTGCTGGCCCTGCTCCTGGGCTGTCTTCCCCCATACACCAGCACCAAGCAGAACACACAGGAGGTACTCAAGGAATCTGGAGAAGCAGGTGAATGGATGAGCGGCCTCACTACTGCCCTTGAGAAGTAGCAGTCCATACCTGCATGCTGACTCATGGATGAGGAGATGGAGACCCACAGGGGCCTGTAATAAGGACAGAGATTGGTGCTGTGTCAAGTATCCTGACCTAACATACTGCACACTGCAAGGCCAACTCTGCTTCTAGCTTGTTCTTCCCTACTTCTAGTCACCCCTCAGGACAGTCACAGACTGCAGTAGGCCTCATCTACAATATCTAGCACTGGGACCTTCTGAGGTCAGCACCTTCAGAAGGGACGGGGAGGACTGATTGTGCACCTTTGCTCCGAATCACCAAATGGCCCAGCCTGACCCAGTGGCAACTCTCAGGGACAATGACCCGGGTGTCAGATGCAGCCACCTCTCTCCCTGAAAGGTGACCCACAAAGCCAAGAATCAAAGATCCCTTAGTGCTATTTGCTCTGAGTTTGTTCATAAGGTTGGCATCCATTTGCGAGCATTCAAGTACACACTGTAACTCTGCCCCACTGAACACAGTGCCAAGAGGTTATCTATAGATGCAAGCCACAAACTGCAAAAAGCTTTTAGAAAGACCATGATAAGAGTTAATCACTAGTTACCTGGCACCACACAGGGACAGCTCCCCTTGGTCTGAACTGCCTGTTCCTGGAGACTCACCCACAAAAGTGGGTGAAGCAACTCAGGGCCCAAGGGCACCCCTTCCTTACCACAAGCTTTTGATCGCCATTCAAATACAAGCACCAACAAAGCCAACTGAGGAAAATTTCTTAAACATCTAAGTGTCTGTCCTGGACTCATCCAGACAGAGCTGCTCTCCTCTTAGCCCCTGGGGAGTCTGCAGTCAGATGGGGACAAGTGGGTCTAATAGAGGAAATCCAAAGCTTTCTCCGTGCCTCCATTTGGACTGGAGGGATCATTCCTCAGTGTCATCAAAGCCATATACAGGAAACCCACAGCCAATATCATCCTAAATGGGGAAACGACAGAAACATTCCCTTTAAAGGTAGGAACTCGGCAAGGCTGCCCCCATTCACCACTCCTCTTCAATATAGTGCTTGAAACACTTGCTAGAGCAATAAGGCAAGAAAAGAAAATTAAAGGAGTACTAATTGGAAAAGAGGAAGTCAAGCTATCCCTATTTGCTGATGATATGATCGTTTACTTAAGGGATACTAAAAACTCCACCAGAAAACTCCTAGAAACAGCTTCAGCAAAGTGGCAGGATACAAAATTAACCTAAAAAAAAATCAATGGCCTTTCTTTACAGCAAGAACAAGCAACTGGAGAAAGAATTCAAAGAGACCTTCCCACTCACAATAGCTTCAAAAACAGTAAAATACCTAGGAACAAACCTAACCAAAGACACCAAAGATCTCTACAACAAAAATTTTAAACCCTTAAAGAAAGAAATTGAAGAAGACATCAGAAGATGGAAAAACCTCCCAATGCTCATGGATTGGGAAAATTAGCATTGTAAAAGTGTCCATTCTACCAAAACTCTAGTATAGATTTAACACAATCCCAATCAAAATCCCCAAGAGCTTCTTCACAGGCTTGGAAACAAAAGTCCTTAAATTCATTTGGAAAAACAAAAGACCCCTGAATAGCCAAAACAACCTTGATCGAAAGGAGATACATGGGGGGGGGGGTCCTCTATACCAGACTTCAAACTATACTACAGGGCTATAGTCATAAAAACAGCCTGGTACTGGCACAAAAACGACCTGTTGACCAATGGAACAAAACTGAAGATCCAAACCTGAGCACATACAATTTCAGACATCTCATATTTGACAAGGGGGCCAAGAAAACACAATGGAAGGAAGACAGCATCTTCAGTAAGTGATGTTGGCAAAACTGGCTCACCTGTAGAAGAATGAAATTAACCCCTAACTCTCGCCCTGTACAAAAGTTAATCCAGATGGATCAAAGACTCAACATGAAACCCCAAACTCTGAAGGCAATAGAAAAAAAAAGTTGGCAGCAGACTACAGATCAGGTGTAGGAAAAGACTTCCTAAATCAGACAGCAGCTGTGCAAGAATTAAGGTTGACAATTGACAAATGGGACCTCATTAAACTCAAAAGCTTCTGTACATCAAAAGAAACAATCAAGGAAGTGAAGAGAAATTCCACAGAGTGGAGGAAACCTTCACAGCAGATACATTGACAAAGAATTGATTTCCAGAATATATAAACTACTCAAAAAACAAGAAAGAAAACAAATGAATCACTCAGAAGATGGAGCAAAGAACTGAATAGAGACTTCACAAGTGAGGAATTAGAGATGGCTAAGAAACATCTTAGAAACTGTTCAACATCACTAATAATTAGGGAATGCAATTAAGGACCACTTTAAGATATCATCTCACTCCAATAAGACTGGCCAGGATCAAGAAAACAAATGCTGGGGCTGGAGCAGAGGCTAGCGTTAAGAGCACCGACGCTCTTACAGAGGACCAGGTTCGATCCCCAGCACCCAATGGCGGCTGAGAACCGTCTGTAACTCCAATTCCAGGAGAACCCATTCCATGGGAATCCAAACACCCTCTTCTGACCCCACGGCACGACACGGGTGCAAACCCATGCAGAGTAACCTATATAAAGAAAATTTTTAAAAATTAAAAAAAAAAAAACAACAATGCTATCAAGTGTGGAGAGGTTGTGGGGAAAGGGGAACACTCATCCACTGCTGGTGGGAATGTAAAATCATACAGCCACTATGAAAGCAGTGTGGAGAACCCTTGGAGACTCAAAATGAGTTGCCATTCGATCCCAGTTCATACCACTCCTGGTATATCACCCATAACACTCATATCTATTGCAGAATGCACAGCTATGTTATTTGCAGCTCTTTTCCACAATAGCAAAAAGCTTGGAACCACCCAAGTGCCCCTCACCACGAGTGGTAGAGAAAATTTGGTAACTGTACACAATGGAGTTCTATGCAGCAGTAAGAAAGACAAACATGAACTTTGCAGGTAAATGGAAGAGCTAGAGATATTATGTTAAGTGAAGTACACAGTCACAGAAAAAAACAAAGACGAATGGTATCCTCCATCTGGGATGCTAGCATCAATAACCCAGGTGAAAATTTTCTTGTCTAGAGGGATGCATATTGAAAAACAACAACAAAAGACTGCTCAGAAAACTGACTGAAATGGTGATCAGGAGGGGTGGGGGGGTTGGGAGAGGGACACAGGTCTATAATGATTAATGTATATTAATTGACGTGGTTCAACAAGTATCCAATTTTTCCCACTGCCGTTCTACAAATTACATGGTATTTTAGGACTTAATAAAAGTAAAAATGTCTATATTAACCAGCATTGTTTCAAAGGTTTTGATAAAAACGGTGATGGTGATAGGGCTGGGCCTATCCTAGCCTTGGCAGAGGGGCAGGTGGATCTCTGTGAGTTCAAGGCTGGCCTGGTCTACAAAAGTGGAGTTCCAGGACAGCTGGAGCTACAGGGGAAAAAACGACAAAAAAAAAAAAAAAAAAAAAAAAAAAACCGGTTGATACATTGAGTTAATTGGAAATATAAATTGTTGTTGTTCATATTCGTTTTACTTAAAATGCTATATAGCAAAACTTGGGATTAACATATACAATGTTCCTATAAATCTTGTGTATACAGTATCATCTTAAACTTCCTTTTACCCGTAGGATAATTTAACTTAAGGAATTAAGTATGCTCCCAAATTAACAACATATCAGTCACCCAAAACAGCTTGGATTAAATTAATGAAATTTCACCTTGCTTCGCCTGTAGGTATCTGACTACAACTGCCTTTTTGAGACTCATGGGCAAAAAATAAAACCTAAGAATTAAAAAAGGGGGGGATTCCAGTTATATTTTAAACCTTTTGCCAAAAATTTTCAATTTAATCTTAAAACTAACTATGGGGAAAAGATTTGTATGTTCCCACAGTCAAAACATCACCAACTTAACAGCTGAGAAGAACAGATACAGCCTTGCTGTGTAGGATGTACCAAGAAATACAGCAGAAAAGTTGGCCCATCTAAGCATTAAAAGGAGGAAAAACTCGAGCTGCTACAGGCATCAAAACATCTCTGTGATCCTATTTGTAACACAACTGTTTATAAAGAGTCCCTGATGAACCTTACCTTCTAGGTGCCACAAAGTTTTAATATGAGAGGACTTTCTTACCTCCCTTTCATATAGAAACAAAGAAAATATGATGGATTGAAAGTCAATCTCTAACTGTAAATTAAAGCTGACTTTTATAGAGGTAATCTCTTATAAAACTGGATAAAAACTGCTTTTTTTAATTGACTAATAGACATAGGAACTGTGAAAAGGATTATTCTCTATTCAGAACCAAATATAATACTAGAGTCTCTCTAAGCTGTGCAGTTAAGCAAAATATATTAATACAGGAGAGCTCTGATATCAGCAATGGATTTCTGCCAAGGGATGTTGGCCAGGGTCCAAAGCCCCCCCCCCAAAAAAAAGGTAAAGGCTTCTTGCCTGTAAACTGGGATACCTGCAAGAAGAGAGGCAGTAAGGCCTGCTGTTGAAGACCTGATGTAAGCATGGGAAATATGTATTGGACCACACTTGCAAGTGTACAGTTGGTCTCTGGTATACCAGAGAGTGCTACCAAAGGCCACTCAAACAATAAAGCAAATATTGGTCTCCTTGAGTCAAGCAAGACCGGTCTCCTCCATCAGCATCAGCTACACCTCACCTGCCTGAAATACTGTGCAGCAGTGGCAGCCTATGTCTGTATTCCCAAATCTAATTGGCTATTAGCTCTTTCATTGGAGGAATTCATGGCTGATGCCATAAGCTTACATCCTCTGTATTAGAGAGATATTATAAGCCATGTAAGACCTTGTTATCTTTTACAGAAAAAAAAACATAATTCATGGATTAGTATACCATCCAAATATCTGTGTCTATACCAAAGTAACCTACCATAATAATTAGTACTGTTTAAATATCTATATATCTAATTGCCTGTGCTTCATTAGTAGGATTGAAAGGTTATTCCTGAACAAACTGTCAGCCCATGAAAAGAAATAGCCAGAACTGGTCAGAGTCCAAAAATGACATCTCCAGAGAAAGTAGACTGTTTTGCTTCTTGTCCACCTGTGTCCCTTTTCTAAGCCTAGGGAACAATCTGTGGAAGAGGGGGGTGGTAGAATGTAAGGGCTGTGATTGGGGTGAATGGTAAAACTACAGCAATATAGACTGGAAGCTTATTTGATCAACTTGATTGTACATACAAGCCCCTCCAGCTGGAAGGTGGAAGACTTAGGCTGTGTGGGTTTGGGCACAACTGCATGCAAATTGGTTTTACATGAAGGATGCTTGTACTCAAAACTATTACTTATTGTTAAAAAAAAGAAATAAATGAAAGTAAATGTAAAAAAGTAATACTAAAACTGCAACACTTGAGGCCTATGCTTAATTAATGTCAGGTACCATATATATTTGCTTCTTTTATTTGGGGGGCATGGGTGTGTCTCAGTAGTACAATATTTGCCTAGCATGCTCAAGGCCTTGGGTTTGATCCCTAGGACAGCAGAAAAGAAAAGAAACTAGTTTTATTTTAATAGATAAATAAACAGGAGCATAGGACACTTAACTATGTCGCTAAGTCACTTAGCTAATAAAAAAATGGAGCTGGAATTTAAACTAAATTCTAGGCTACACATTGCTCAATTCAATGATCTTCCCAGCACCAAAGTTCGGCCATTCAACTAAAATGAGCAAACATGTCTACATTTAGCAAGTCTCTAAGACAAAAGGATCTAGGGTCTCTGAGCTATTTCATGTAGGGCAGAGGAAGAGTTTGTCTGGGAGAGACCTCAGGAGGGTGAAGACCCAGAAAAGAGAGAGAGAGAGAGAGAGAGAGAGAGAGAGAGACTCTTGTATGTTTATAGAAGCCCCTTCCCAACTCCCTTCCTCTCTTCAAAGTAATCCTTAGACATAGAATAATAGGTTGTCTATCCCATGCTGTCAGCCTGCTGCATCCTTGTTCTGCATTAAGCAACCTGAGTCCCAAAATATCCACCCAATGAATCATGGAATTTTCAGGTCTTCTTGGCAGAAGTAGGGGGTAGGAGTCCTGCCCTGTGCATGGGAGAATATATTATTAGTTACGGAAAGGAGCAGGCAGGGCCTACTCCAGATTCTCCCTAAGCTGTGGTGATTCAAGTCCCTGAGCTGGACTAACAGTCCCAACACAAAGAAGGGTGTGGGACAGGGTGCTCAGGAAGCACTGGTCAGGTTTCTCCCAGGCCAGGAGCCTCCATCAGTGAAGAGGAAGCAGGCCAGGCTCTTGACCACTGAGTCTGCCCCACCTACCTTCTCAGCCCCACCTCTGCAGCTCAAACAGGTTTTAAAGACTGAGTGGTCCAAGGAAAAGCCTTATTTATTTTTTTATGTATTTATTTATTTATTTTTAATATATATTTTGTACAAGATTATCAAATCTAGACCCCTGTTCCCCACCCTATCCCCCCACCCCACCAGAGCTCATGCATTCTGCCAAACATGCTTTTCATCTCTTTCTCAGTCTTTCTCAATATTCTCCATGTGGAAGTTGACTGTTTTGAGCAGAAGTTCACTCAGTCAGTTCTTTGATGCAGTCCTTTCTGCTGCTGTTGTTGTTGTTGTTGTTGTTGTTGTTGTTTCCAATATGCATCACTCCCAAGTGCTTGGACAAAAGCTCAAGGGGCCATGCACAAGAAATACTTACAACTAGGTAATTGGCATTAGCATCCACAGATGAGGGATGACCATTCTTCATTTGTTTTTCTGGGACTGTGTTACTTCATTCAGCATGATGTCTTCTAGCTCCGGCCATTTTCCTGCAAAGCTCATGATGTCATCTTTCTTTACTGCTGCATAGAACTCCATTGTGTAGATGTACCACATTTTCTCTATCCACTCGTCAGTTGAGGGGCATTTGGGTGTTGGTTCCAGCTCCTTGCTATTGTGAAGAGAGCTGAAATAAACATGGCCGTGCGTGTATCTCTTTGGTGGGGTGAGTCTTGGAGGTACATGCATAGGAGTGGAAAAGTCTTATTTAATTTTTTTATTTATTTCTGTATGTGTATGAATGTACTGTCTGCATGCAAGTTTGTGCACCCATGTCATCAATGCCGCGGAGGTCAGAAGAGGGTGTCGGATTCCCCTGGAACAGGAGTTCTCCTGGAATTGGAGTTTCAGACGGTTCTCGGCTGCCATGTGGGTGCTGGGGATCGAACCCGGGTCCTCTGTAAGAGCAGTCGACGCTCTTAACAGCTAGGCCATCTCTCCAGCCTTATTTATAAACATAGCATGCCACCCAGCATAATCCAGAAGGAATAGGATGGAAATCAAGCAGGTACAGAGAGAGTTAGTCACACAGCCCAGGGCCTTGCTCAAGGGGAAGCAGACAAGGCAATCAGCTGGACTGTAGTGAGGTGGGGACCACAGAAAAGTCCTAAGCCTCACATTGGGCTGTTTTCCAAGCAAAGATGTAAAAAGAAGAGGAAAGTGGTGGGGAGAGGGGAAGGACTGGGTGAGAAGCACAGGAATCAGGCCTCCTCAGCCGTGCTCCCACACCCCTCACACTGTGTCTTTGGGTCATATATAGAGACCCGAGGCCACTGCAAGAAATGGAGCATTATCACTATGCTATGCATCTTGAGATTGGGAGTGGTTTGCTTTATAGATAGAGTTTGAAGGAATCACTTAATGATGGCAAAGACTTGGCCAAAGTTTGAAAGCTTCAGATATTGGATTTGGCAACAGTTTCTTGGATATGACACCCAATGAAAAGAAACAAAGGAAAAAGAGAAATAAATTGGACTACATCAAAAGTAAAATCTCTTTGTGCATCAAACAACACCAACGGAGTAAAAGGCAGCGGTGCTGGACAGCTTTAGTGTCAACTTGACACACCTGGGTGGAGGAAGCCTCAGCTGGGGAATTTCCTCCATTGAACTGGCCCATGGCCATATATGGGGTATTTTCTTGATTGTTGAGTGATGTGGGAGGAGGGCCCAGCCCACTGTGGATGGTGCCACCCCTGGGCAGGTTGTTCTGTATTGTAGAAGAAAGCAGGCTGAGCATGGGCCAGGGGAGCAAGCCAGTAAGCAGCATTCCTCCATGGCCTGTGCTTCAGCTCCTGCCTCCAGGTTCCTGCCCTGTCTACCTTGGTCTCCCTCAGTGATAAACTGTAACCAAGAAGTTGTGAGTCAATAAACCCTTTCCTCCCCAAGTTGGTTTTGGTCAGTGTGTTTTGTCACAGCAATTGAAAGGAAACTGGAACAGCAACCCATGGAATGGAAGGACATTGGCAAATCATGTCTGACAGGGGTTTACTATCCAATCTGCTACAGTAGCACTAGACAATCTCAACACTTAGGAAGTTGAAGCAGGATTGTGAGTTCAAGGACAGCTTGGACTATACAAAAATCCTGTCTCAAAATAAAAAAAAATGAATATCCAGAATATGTAAATCACTGTTGCAACGCAACAACAAAACAAGTAACCTGATCTTTAAATGGGCAAAAGATTTGAGTAGAACTAATTTCTTGGGGCTAGAGAGATGGCTCAGCTGTTAAGAGCACTGGCTGCTCCTGCAGAAAGCCCAGGTTTGGTTCCCAGCACTCAGATGGTAGCTAACAACTGGCTGTAACTCCAATTTCAGGGGATCCAACCTCCTCTTTTGGCCTCCACAGACATAGCAAGCATGGGCACACTTACATACCTGCAAGCAGGACACTCATATACATGAACTAAATATAAATTAAAATTTTCCCTAAAGAGGATAAACAGATGGTCAATAAACATGAAATGATGCTTAGCCACATTACTTATTAAGAAAATGTAGTAAGAAGAGGCTGGCAAGACGGTACAATGGGTGCCTGCCACCACGCCTGATAAGCTGAATTTCACCACCACCCCCCAAGAGCCTCATGGTGAAAGGAGAGAACCAACACCCTCAAGTTGTCCCCTGACCTCCATTCATGCACCATGACATGTACAAATACACACACAGACACAGACACACACACACACACTAAATATTAAAGACAATGCAGCTGGGCACACCTCTGTAATCCTAGAACTCAGGAGGCTGGAGTAGGAGAAGTCTGGGTTCAAGGGTAGCCAGGGCTACATAGCAAATCTCTGTCTTAAAAAGAAAAAGAAAGGCTGGAGAGATGGCTCAGAAGTTAGGAGCACTGACTGCTCTTGCAGAGGACCCAATTCTCAGCACCCACATGTTGGCTAAAAGCTGTCTATAACTACAGTTTCAGGGGATCCGCCACCTTCTTCTGACCTTTGTGGGCAGTGCATGACATGGGTGCACTTACATACATGCAGACAATACACTCATGCATATAAAATAAAAAGAAAATATTTTTTAAAATAAAAAAGGAAAAAAAAGTTGGAAGGAAGGAAAGAAGGAAGGAAGGAAGGAAGGAAGGAAGGAAGGAAGGAAGGAAGGAAGGAAGGAAGGAAGGAAGGAAATTCAAGGGCTGGAGGATGGCTCAGTGGTTAAAAGTACTGTCTCAGCCGGGCATGGTGGCGCACGCGTTTAATCCTAGCACTCAGGAGGCAGAGGCAGGTGGATCTTTGTGAGTTCAAGGCCAGCCTGGTCTACAGAGTGAGTTCCAGGACAGCTGGGGCTACAGGGAGACCCTGTCTCGAAAAGACTAAAAAAAAAAGTACTGTCTGATCTTGCAGAGAACCTAAGTTGGGCGCCCAGCACTCACATGGGCTAACAACTGTCTGCAACTCCAGTTCTAGGGGATCCAGTCAGTGCCTTCTCTGGCCCCCATAGGAACTGCACAACACATGTGCATGTACATACATAAATGCAAACACTCATAGATAAGATAAAAATAAATAAAAATTTAATGTGACCAGGCATTAGTGGCACAGGCCTTTAATCCCAGCCCTCAGGAGGCAGAGGTAAGCAGATTTCTGTGAGATCAAGCCCAGCCTGGTTTTCATAGCAACTTCCAAGCCACCTGGGGTTACAGGGAGACCATGTTTCAAAAAGGACGAAAAAAATCAATGTGGGCAGCTTTGGCCAGCCTGTGCTCTGGCTTGCCCCGCTGAGGCCCCGACCTCTGCACCTGGGTCCCCCAGGCTGCAGGCCCACCTGTGTTCCGGCTGGATGGCTCCACCTGCACAGCTGCCCACAACCCAAGATGGTCCACCTGGCTGAAGCACCCGGCCTCTGTATGCTTGCCGCTTCGGCTTTGGCCGGCCTGTGCTTTTTAAACTAGTTGCAATATCTCATAAAATTTGTTCAGCCCCTTTGTTCTACTTTTCTATTTGTGAAACTGGACAGCTAACCTCTCTTACCCCAGGGTTTTTTGGCATTCTTGTACATTTGAACTGTGAAACATCATATGCATGGTATTATGCTGTCCAACTAGTACCATGGTATTGATTAGGGAAGAACCTGGAGCAGATTAAAGGTATCCCTATGTTACATGCAGCCTCATAAATAAAAATTTATAATTTAAACTCATAATCAATAACTGTGAGAAAATCATTAGATTTTAGTGAAAACAGACTTTGGAATAGGACTTGAAAACTTTGACTGGTAGCTTGGGCAGGTTATTTTACAATTTTAATCTTTAGGTTCTTATTTGTTACAGGAGGATATTAATAAGTAATAAATACTAATATGTTCCTCATAAGGTAGTTGCGAGAATTAAAAGAAGGGATGTAATGTAGGCAGTATCAGCTCATATGAGCAATTTGTTATGAAGACTTTTAAATCTCTAAAATCTAAATCATAAAGCAGGGCATGGCGGTCCACACCTTTAATCCTAGCACTTGGGAGGCAGAGGCAGGGAGACCCTGCCTTGAAAAGACCAAAAAAAAAAATCTAAATCATAGCTTTTCAAATGGATATGCCTGTGATTAGATGACAATGACATTGGCTGGAATGGTGTTAGGGGTTACAAGATAAATGCAAGGTGTCCAGGGTGTCGGGGCTGGAGAGATGGCCTAGGGAGGACCCGGGTTTGATCCCCAGCACCCACATGGTGGCTGAGAACCGACTTTAACCCCAGTTCTGACCTCCGCAGCATTTCACGACACGGGTTCACAAACCTACATGCAGACAGTACATTCATACACATACGAAAATAAATTAAAAATTTAGAAAAAAAAATATTTAAATGCAGGGTGTCTTCTTGAAGTACTCACTTGCTGATATTCACTGTGATTTCATACTTCTACAAAGAATTTTAACCTTTTTAAATAAAAATGTATGTTTATTATTTTATTAAGACATTTATGAGCTGCAATATATGTATATATATGTATATATATACATGCTTTTCTCTCTTTTTGAGACAGCATTTCACTATGTTGCCAGGCTGGCCTTGAACTTGCAGTTTTTCTTCCAGTAATAGGATTACAGGCTGCGACACCACAACTATGTGCAGTGAGATAATCTCATTCATACTGATAAAGTGTCAAGATCAAATCAGAGTAATTATTATTCATAACTACTAAACATTTAAAGTGCTTTATTTTAATTAACAAATGTAAGTCAGAGAACAGCTTACAGGAGTTGGTTCTTGCCTTATACCATGTAGGTTTTTCTGAGGATCAAACTCAAGTCATCAGGCTTGGTGGCCATGGTCTTTACCCACTGATTCATCTTGCTAACTCTTGAAATACTCTTTGGCTAACACATGTATGTATTTATAACATGCATATTTATTCAGTTGATGTGTACAATATGTCATAATTCTGTTTAATGAGAATTTGCATGTCTTTTTTACTTTGTATTCACAGCTGTTGCTCCTCTCTTGTAGCGATTCTTTAAATATCCAATAGATCCCTATGAACTATAGTCATACCATTGTGCTATGAACACTAGAACTTATTACTTTTATCTGATTCTTGGTAGCTGATATCCAATTTTATACTATCCTCCCAGGTTCCCGAGCCTCTACTAATCTCTAGTCTACATTCATAATGAACTTTTTATGTTAAGAAAAGACTTCAGTCTGGGCATAATGGCACACACCTTTAATCCCAGCACTTGGGAGACAGACAGGCGAATCTCTGTGAGTTCAAGGCCAACCTGGTCTACATAGTGAGTTCCAGGACAGCTGGAGCTACAGGGAGACCCTGTCTCAAAAAGACTAAAAAGTAAAAGACTTCAAAGAAATATGCTATCCTTGGAAGAGCGGGGATGAGGTTTTATAGACATGGAGGTTGGGAATGGGTGTCTGCTCCTTTCTGTAGCTTGGGTTCTCCATGGAGATGCTTAAGAATTGCTGATGAGAGGATTCAGTTCTTGTTTGGAAGATAGAAGTAAACTCACCTCTTGTTTTATCACTAATTAGGTAGATTAAAAATCAAGATGTTTATGGAAATCTGGCAGTGTAAATTCTAAACTGATTTTTTAGGTTTGAGAAAAATCTTGACGTGTTTTAACTTATCACTTTAACTAAGGTGTGCCCAGCCTCTTGCTGTTTTAAGTAACTGAAAATAGTGTCAACTTAGATTGCTTCTGAAAAATGCAAGCTAAGACATTTTCAGAAACACTGAATAAATAATGTCTTGCATTTTTTTCTTTTGCATTTTTATTTTAGTAAACTCTCAATTTCCCTATTTACACAGACTAAAATAATTTGGAGAAGTTTTCAATTTTGAAATACATAAATGTATAATCCTTGGAGAATATGCTGTTTAACTTGTCCCATTTGATAGCTTTGCCAAAACCCAAGTAGATACTTACTTATTAACATTTGTGTGTTATTCTAAAAGACAATTTAGATTTAGCTGTAACATAGGGATAAAAAGAAAAAAAAAACAATGTGATTTATAGTTTTAAACTGTTCTGTTCTCCCAAGCAATTCATCCATAGGTAAAAAATAAACTAAATGCTTGACATTCTGCATCTTCAGAGCTGCTTCCCTGCCTCTTCCTTGTTCTGATGTCAGGACCTGGATCCATTTCAATAGCTTTTACTATATGTTCTTCAAATTATACAAAGTCAAGTATATTTCTTTGGGTATCTGGTAGACTTATAATGTGGCATGCAACATAAGCCAGCTGCTAAATTCCCCAGATATTCTCTTAAGTTACTCATGATTACTGTGATAAATTACAAGCAATGTTAAAAATATAATGTTCTTATAGCCAAAAATGCCAGAGTAAAGAAACAATATTGAAAACGGTAAGGGAAAAATGCTAACTTATCTACAAAGGCAAATATATCAAGATAGTACCATCTTTCTGATTGGCAATTCTAAAAGCCAAGAAGGTACAAAACAACTTTTTTTCAAGCCCTGAAAGTAAGTGAGTGCCAACCAAAATACCTGTATACAGCAACACTATCTTTTAAAATTGACAGAGAATTAAGGGCATTTCCAGCAAGTATGAAATACAGCAGTTAATGACACCAAGGGAACACTGTGGAAAGTACTCAAAGGAATTTTATCTGCAAAGGAAGAGAAGGACAGTCTCAATCACAAGAGCACAGAAAAGAATTAATTTCACAAGAAACACAGATTAACAAAGAAGATCTAGGAAGGAATCTGTCATGTTCAACAAAGTAAACCCTTCATGCCAATGGCTTTTTTACATAAAAAAATCAAAACATCTGAAATAAATAATCTAATGATATACTCCCAAAACACAAAACCAGCATACATCAAAAAATAGTAAAGATTGGGGCTGGAGAGATAGCTCAGCAGTTAAAAACACTGACAGCTCTTGCAGAATACCCAGGTTGGATCCCCGGCACCCACGTGGTGGCTAACAACTGTCTATAACTCCAGTTCCAGGGGATCTGACCTCCCCAGGCATTGCATGGATATGGGTGCACTTACATACATGTAGGCAATACACTCATACACATAAAATAAAAATAATGAATAAAATATTTTTTTATTAATTTTATTTATTTATGTATGTGTATGAATGTACTGACTGCATGCAAGTCTGTGCACCCGTGTCGTGCAATGCTGCGGAGGTCAGAAGAGGGTCTCGGATTCCCCTGGAACTTATTTTTAAAAGAACAAAATTCTAATGACATTCTTCACAGACCTAAAGAAAACAATAGTAAAATTCATACAGAAACACAAAAATCCCCAAAGCAATCCTAAACAGAAAGAGCAATGCTGGAGGAATCACAATTCCTTCTCTCAAACTATGCTACAGCCCCATAGAAACAAAAGCAGCATGGTACTAGCACAAAAACAGACCTGTAAGCTAACGCAGTAAAGCATACTACAGCCACCTGATCTTTGACAAGGTGTCAGAAACATGCAATGCAAAGAAGACAGCCTCTTCATCAAATGGCACTGGGAAAGAAGAATGAAAATAGATCCATATCTCTCATTCTGCACATCAGTTTTGGTTTTTGTTTTTTGGTTTGGGGGATTTTTTTTTTTTTTTTGGTCTTTTTGAGACAGGGTCTCCCTGTAGCCCCAGCTGGCCTGGAACTCACTCTGAAGACCATGCTGGCCTTGAACTCACAGAGATCCCCCTGTCTCTGCCTCCCAAGTGCTGGGATTAAAGGTGTGTACCACCATGCCTGGCTTAAAGACGGTTCTTAGCCACCATGCTGGGAATTGAACCCGGGTCCTCTGAAAGAACAGTCAGCACTCTTAACTGCTGAGCCATCTCTCCAGCCTGCCCATCAATTTTTAAAACCCTAAATGTAAGACCTGAAATTCTGAAACTGCTAGCAGAAAACGTGGAGACGAGCACTTCACAATGTGGGGATAGAAGAAGACTCTGTAAAAGTGACTCCAGTAAGATGAGAAACAGCACCAAGAACTGACTAATGTGATTGCCAAAACTAAACACCCCTACACAATAAAAGACACAATCAGCAAAGTGGACAGATAGCCTACAGAATGGGAGTAAAACTTTGCCACCTGTACATCTGACAAGCTTAGTATCTTGAATCTACGGAGAACGCTAAAAGTTAAATAAAAAACAACCCAACCAATAAATGGGTTAATAAATTAGACAGTTCTCAAAGGAATAAATACATATGGCCACTAAAGATTTTAAAAAGTGTTCAACATCTCTTTAGTCATCAGTAAAATGCAAATTGGAACCATTCTGGGATTCCATCTCATCCCAGTCAAAATAGCTATCATCAAGAAAAAAGACACAGCGGGAGACATGGCTCAGTGATTAAGAGAGAGTATTGCTCTTGCGGAAAACTCAAGTTCAATTTCCAGCACCTGTGCTGGATGGCTCGCAACTGCCTGTAACTCCTGCTCCAGGGGCATCCAGTGCCTCTGGCCACTGTGGACACCAGCATTCAGCATTCAGGTGTAGACAAACACACACACACACACACACACACACACACACCACTAAAAATAAATCTTGAAAAACAAATGACAACAAATGCTAGAGAGGATGTAGAGAAAAAGGAACTATTATACAATGCTGGGGGGTGGTAAAGTAGTGCACCCACTATGGAAATTAGTATGGAGGTTGTTCCTCAACATACTGAAAATAGAATTACCTTATGCTCCAGCTATTTTCCTGCAAACCCAAAGGAATCTAAGTCAACATTCAAAAGATACTTGCATGTCCATGTTTATTGCTGCACTATTCTCAATAGCCAAAGTATGGAATCAGCCCAGATGGCCACCAACAGATGAATGGATAAAGAAAATGTGGTACATGAGGGAGTTTTAGTAAGATGTACAGAAGAATAACATTATGACATTTGTAAGAAAATAGATGGAACTAGAGATATGGTGACTAAAATAAGCTAGGCTCAGAAAGACAAATAAAATCACATTTTTATTGTATGTGGAATCTATATTTAAATTTGTGCACACAGCACTGAAGTAGAAAAGGGACACGAGAGGGCAAGGAGAGCTCTGAAAGGTTGGGGAGGAGAAACGGGAGGGCAAATGGGATATAGATGTCATGAAAATGGAGGGGGGACTGCTTGGGAGCATGAGTTTCCTGATAACCAGGGAGCCCCCAGAAGGTTCCTGACAGAAAGCAGGCACTCAGTAAATGTAAACTCTTATGATTACATTCTCCTTTTTACTTTTTTAAATTTGGGGGGGGGGGTTGAGACAGGCTTTTCTTTTCTTTCTAACCACCACCAAAGGCATGTAGCACACTTGATACTATGTGTATTTTGCAGTTGAGAAAAAAATGAAGTTTAGAAGAGTAAGTTGCTTACCCAATTCTCAACTCAGGGATGGTGGCGCCAGGATTTCAGTCTAGGACTGGTTTGATTACTGCAGCCTGCTTTGGCCTCATTTAACACAAGAGAAAGCCTGGCTGGGGACACTGAGCACTAGGAGCTCATTAGGACCAGGCAGGTAATGTGGAAGTGCATGGTGGCCACTGGGAAGGAAAATCTGCCAGAAATTTACAGGGTTTGTATTCCAAATTTTAAGAACAAATATTGAAAAATCTCGTTCCGTTTACTTCCTTTTTAATATAATTTTTCATTTTTATCATATTTATTCATTCTGTGTGCCCATGGAAGTGCAGACATGAATGCAGAGCCCAGAGGAAAACTAGGGGGAGTTGGTTCTCTCCTTTGACCATGCGGGTCCCAGGGATCAAACTCAGGTCATCAGGCTTAGCAGCAAGCAGGTAAAACTGAGCTATCTTGCAGACCTTTATTTGTTTATTTTTTGAAGTCTAAAACATATACACAACTTGTAAAGTATCTTCAAGCTAAAACTATGGCAGCCATCAAATAAGCATGTTGGGATGGCCTGTTAGACAGCCAGACAACAGTGTGTTCAGGCACACGGAAAGGGAGAAACTGATCACCAGTTAGTTCCATAAAGGGAACCCAAACCAGGGTTCTAGGACTTGCCGTTTCTAAAAGATACAGGAAATGCGGACTTGGAGGGAGGAAATATGCAACTTTGAAACAAGGGCAGTGGTTTATTTTCATACAGACAAAATAAGACAGGTTCGACAACCACTTGCCCCAGTGTCATCCCATAGCCACAGGCTGCTTGTCTCATTGGCAAAACCCAGGCTATCAAAATGCTTTTGGAGCCCCAGGATGTGATGAAATTAGCAGGGGTTTCTCCAGCCCAGATTTCTCAGCCTGGATCTAACCAGAGCTAGAGTAGGAGCTCTGGAGGAGAAAGGATGGACAGAAGGGAGACCGTGGGGGACAGGCCCAGCCAGATGCATAAGCACTGCAGAAGCCATCAGGCCATCACACCCCAAAGAACCTGATGCCAGGCTCCTCATTATCTCCTGTCATATCTTTACCCAAAGACTTTCAGTAATCCCATGTCAATAGAAGAACTACGTACCATGCAGCTACATATTAATTAAAGAGGAATTTTTTTCCTCTGAGATGAATGTGTGTTAAAAAAAATATCAAATATTAATCACTGGCAACATTAATTTATAATAATGCTTGTTTCCCTCTCAGCTTTCTAGCTGACATCTGGTGTGACTGCTTTGAAACTAACACTTGTTCCATCCTGGGAATTATAAACGGCCCCAGTTAAAATCTTCACCTGGAACTGAACTTGCCTCAGTAGGGCAATTCCCAGACTGGAAGGGGGCTGCCCTGATGAATAAAACACTGGGTGGAGATATTTGTGGTAGAGGTTAAAAGATTAAAGAAAAGAAGAAGAATTCAGAGTGTGGTGTCACACACCTGTAATCCCAGCACCAAGGAGGTGAAGGCAGAGGATCAGGAGTTCAAGGTTATTCTTGGCAACTGTTTGAGGACACGGTGGGCACTACGTACATAGTTTGGGCTATATAGTGAGACAAGCCTGGGCTACATGAGACCTTGTCCCAAATATCCAGAGGGAGAAGAAAGAGGAGAAGGAGGAAGAGGAGGAGGAAGAAGGGGAGGAAGAGGAAGAAGAGGAGAAGGAAAAAGAGGAGGAAAGGGAGGAAGAGGAAGAAGAGGAGGAGGAAGGGGAGGAGGAGGAGGAAAGAGGGAAGGCAGGAGGCAGCGGTGGAAGCAACAGCAGTGATCGTGGAGTTGGGGAGAAGCGGTGGAGAGACAGCGGAGAAGTCTCTGGCCAGCTTTCTTCACCCGGAGTCCTAAGGGGTCAGAATGGAGGAAGTGCAGACGGTTCACCCCACCACGCCTCCGATTCCAGACTTGACCCTGAGAATGTCATGCTGGTGACAAGAAATGGAGGTTAAAGACAGGGAAAAAATGAGAGTCTATGATGCTTAATGTCGACCGTCAACTTGATTGAGTCTAGAATTACTTAGGGGACAAGCTTCTGGACATGTCTGTGAGGCTGGTATCAATAGGAGGAGAAGCCGGCTGAGCACCAGCGCTGCTCGTCTGCTTCCTGACTGGATTTAATGTGGCAAGCTGCCGCGGGCCTTCCCCAGTATGATGGGACTTATATCCTTGAACCCTCAGGCAAAATAAACCTTCCTCCCTTAAGATTCTTTTGTCAGGTATTTTGTCACCTCAGTGAGAAGAGTAACCAATGCTGAGTCCTCCAGCCAGGCAAAAGCAGAATGCATAGCAAGATACTGCTTCTGATCCTACATTCATTCCTAAGTTTGCTAAGATTCCATCTTCCTAGATCTCCTCTCCAGAAATTTACAGCCTGTGGCTCTGTGTACTTAAGGAACACACTCAATGACCCCTCAGGGCAAGCTGAGTACTGTGGAAGTATCTTTGGGATCTCCTTGGGGTAGGAATTATTATCCCCATTGATCAAATGTGGAAACACTCTGATACCCACTACCTCGGAAAGTTGAGATGAGATCTGAACCATTGACCCCTGTGCCACCAGAAGGGACTCAGGCCTGCAGAATAGAGAGGACAGGATACCACAGGCAGGTACGGATTGTCCCCAGCTCCCTGGGGACTCGGGGCATCTCCTGAGCAACTCAGCAAGGCCCCCTTCTATGACCAGAGGCCATATAGACTCCCTTGGAGAGAAAGAACATGAATTATTTCCTAACACTACACCATTGGAAGAGCATTCTTTGGTCATTTCTCAGCTTCCCTTTGTCTGTTAGGACCCCAGAGCCCAACCTGTCCAACCCAGATAGCTGGGGTAAGAGCCTTCTCTCTCAGCTACACCCAGCTGGGCTTAACCACCTTGCTGGGACCAAAGGCTCCCAGTGCCTAGTTCCCGAGACTCCTCCTGGCTCCTTCCTGTCACCCTGGCTCCTTCCTGTCACCCTGCCTCCCTAGTTCTGTTCCAAGCATCTTCTCAAGTCAATTAAGGCAGCTTTGGCCAGCCCAAGAGAACTGCTTTAAGTCCTTTCCCCTCTCACTGGCTGCCTCCACCTGGGGGTTTGCTATAGCTGCTACACCCTCAGCAGGCTCTTGGAATGGGCTGCTCCCCAGTGGTGTCTAGGCCCCATTCCCTAGTGCCCCACTCCATGATTCCTCTTCCATACACCAGCATTCCATTTGGTCACGCAGGTTCCAATCTCTCCCCTCCCAGCTAGACTTCATAGAGGGTCAAGGAGTTTGTGCTTGCTTCCTTTCCTGGGGCCCTGGGACAGCCAGCTCAGCTTCCTCTCCTGAACCTGGTGTTGACCCAGCTGTGGGCCTCCAGGTGAACAGAGATCACTGGCTCTTTCAGGGGTCTCCTCCCTCCTTCATGGTCACCCCTCCTTTGTGTTCCATTCTACTCAATGTTACTTTGGTAACTCAGATTCCCACAGAGACAGCAATAACCACTTTGAATCCTAGTTTGGATGGACACAGTCTAGGCACACTTCCATCCTTTCTGCCTTTCTATCATCCTGGTCCTCAGAGTGTGCGAGTGTGTGTGTGTGTGTGTGTGTGTGTGTGTGTGTGTGTGTACAGCTGTTAGTAGCTGATTCTCTTCTATTACCTTATGGATCAAGTTGTCAGGCCTGTACACAAATGCCTCCACCCATCTTATCAGCCTTTCACCTCGTATTTGAGACAGGGTTTCTCCCCTTTGCCTAGAGCTCACTGACTCATTGAGGCTGCCGACCAGCCTGCTAGCCCCAAGGATCTGCCTATCTTTGCCTCCCCAGCACTGGGATCACAAACAGGCACCGCCACACCCAGCTTTTCTATGTGAGTTCTAGGAATCAAATCCAGGTCCTCGTGTTTGCAGAGCAAGCACTTTACCAACCGAGCTACCCTGGTAGCCACCCTGGTCTTCGTTTTAGCACGAAGTCCACACTCTGGCTGGACTGGAGCCTTCTTCGAAGGAAGCTACCTCTCTCCTTTGAAAGCAGAGTCAATTTTTCATTATTTGTTGAATTGATTGCCTCCAAAGTTTGGGGTAACTATCATGATGGGGCAGTGCTTCTAGGGCTGGAAGGTACAGGGCCACCATATGGGAGTCATGGCTGAAATCCAGTGAATGCAAATGAGGCCTGATGATAATCCAGGACTCAACCCTGTGCCACGGTCAGGAGGTAGAAACTGTTAGCCTATGACTGAGTGACATTTCCTAGAATCAGTCACAGTGAGAGCTGCTCCAAGGAACACATGCCCATGGGTAGAGTTGCTGTGCACACAATCTGGAAGAGCCAGACAGAACCAGAGCTCACTTTGCCTGTGAACAGCCTCATTGTTTGTTTGTTTGTTTGTTTTTACTGATAGAATCTTAGCTTATTTACAAACTTAAGGAAATTTTAATGGGTGAATACAATAACTCATTCAACTGATACAAATCAAATTTTCAGTGACAACTATAACAAAGTAATCATACTCCTAGGATGCAGTCACGTGAATGTGAAATAGCATGTGCTTGATAAGATGGCGAATGTGGTGTAATGTGATAATTTGAGGAATCACGCAACATGGTAAATTTTTAGAAAGAACAGCCTCATTGTTAAAAATCTGCCTGAGCAAACATTCTGCTCCACTTTGAAGCAGGGCCTCACATGTTTGAGCAAGATATCTAGGCCCATGTAGATAAGATCCACATATCTCTGTTCCTAATCACAACTGATATCAGGCTCTACCTCCATGAACCTGTGCATGAACTTCAACACACTGGGTTTCGTCCCACTAAGTTCTAATTCTGGGGATTTGAAATGCATCCAACAGCTTGTCAGTCCTTTCTGGGTGTTTGATTGGTTTCCCCTACTAAGGAGGTTTAGTAAGGAGGGCACAGGAACCACAAACTTTAGGTCAAGGACCCCAGCACTGACTTTTGAAGCTATCATAAAGAAGAAAAAGAAAAGGTTGGCCATTTCCATGGCATTTCCACATGGAAAATCTTACCCTGGGCATTTACCATGCAATAACATTTCATCTCCACAGCAACCCCAAGAGGTGTTTGCTGAAGCAAAAAGTTGCTGCACCAGGGCTCAAAGCGGTGCAGCCCATGTTGGGCTAGGCTGCCCTGCCAGGAAACATGAAGAAGGTAACTAGGGTTCTTTGATGAGAAACGCCAGCTGCACAGTGAACAACAAGGAAACAGCAAGCTGCCAAACACTCATTTCATCTTTGGGGTTTGGTTTTATGACAGAATTTCAGAGGCTCCATTCTGACTTGTGTCTGTCAGACATGAGCCCACAGCTCCTTGAGTGCTTCTCTCCACGTAGGCAGCCAGGCATGGTTAGTCATGTGTAGGAAGCTTCTCTTGCTACAAGCAGGTACAGCACAGTCCTGCTAAGGGAAGGGGAGGACAGTGGCCACCTGCAGTCACTGTGGGGAACTGAACCCTTGGCGTAGAGGCCAGTTGATTACTTTCATAACCCAACCTGACAGGTAATTCCAACTCAGGTCCTTAGCCTGGGAAACAAAATGTTTCCAGTCTGGCCGGGCTGTCCCACCTGCCCAAAGACTGCTGGTCTGTGGACAGGAATTTCAGGCTGATGGCTGATTGATGGCTGATGGCCTATCTTCAGCCTATACTCACTCACAACTCACTTCGCAGGCTGGTGACCTGATGGGTCTCCATCCAGCCCCACAGTACTGTCCAACCTTATGCTAGCTTACCAAGCTCGTGGTCTGATAGACCCCCATCCAACCCACTAGCCACCGACACTTGAAATCCAGGCCTGCTTTGGCCTGTACACATGCAAAATAACGGATCCGGGAATTCTGTGTAATGACGATAATGGAGAATTTGATTTATTGCCTGCTGCAAGTCACCTTTATAAGCAAAATGACGTCAGCTCCGAGAGCCAATCACAGACCCCCAGTTTCACGCCACTGTATACTGCTGCTCTGCCTAGCATCATGTGCCTGGGCCACGTTGCTTGCTATCTCTTGGGGAGGGGTCAGAGGGGTGCCACTGAGACGTGGCCCCTAATTCAAACTGGATTCCCCACAGTCATGCCTGTAACCCAGCATTCGGGTGGCTGAGGCAAGAGGATAGCCACAAGCTTGTGGCCAGCCTGGACCATGGAGCGAGCTCCAGCTAGCCTGGGCTACGGAATAAGACCCTGTCTCAAAAACAAACAAAACACAGAAATAGGAAAGTCCAGCCAACCCCTCTCACTGACATGTCCCCAGGTAAAGGGTTTCCTGACTTTACTAATTCTGGAGTCTTCTCTAGCCCCAAACCAAGCAAAGTCCTGAGCTCTTTGAAGAACCACACTGACATTTTCCTCTGAGCCACATAGAAACTGTGTGTCTGTGGCCTGTGGGAAGAAGAGACTTGAACCAGAACTGAAGCTGAAGCCAGGAAAACACATTTGGGCAGATAGGCAATAAGTCACGTGCAGCCTATGACCTAGTTCACACGGTCTTCCCAACACTCAAGTGCTATTGTCCCCAGAGAAGCAAGAGAGATGGGCCGGCCATGTCGGGGAACTGCCCTGGGTGGGACACCTGGCCCTTCCCAGATGTTGAATAGAAAGTCTCATGGGGAGAAAGTTGTTTGACTCATGTGGCAATACCATGCCAACCTTTCAGTTACACCTCGGTAAACAGCCTCACTCTTAACTCTAGTTTTAAGAGTGGACCCCAACTCAGAGGGCACCTGTTCTTCCACATGCTCCCCTGAACTGTGCTACTGAGTCATGCCTCATCTGCCCTTTTATTCAAAACTGTTTTTCCAGCATCACTTAGGGAACTACCCAAGCTTGGATCCACCCTTTCCTTATCAGACAATTTTCCCCTTTCTTTCCTAGGCGTAAAATATCTCATACACACAATGTCAAGCATTCTTCTCAATTTTCATTGTTTCCAATGTGGGAACAGATATGAATCTTTGTGTTTGGCACTTTGATTTGCTAATTCTCAAGCACAAGCACATTCATTCTCTCTCTTGAGTGGAGGGCAAATTAAAGTTCTGAGGGATCAAAGTCAGGTGTCCAGGTCCCAAAAGCACATGGCTCAGTGAGCTTGCTTGCAGTAGCTTTTAGTTAAAAGGTTGAGTAAAGGTCATTAGTCCAGATTCTGTCCATTTTATAAAAGTCATTCCTCCAGCCTCAGTGGTTCAGTAGCTCTGAGATTTGAGGACTAAAAATGGCCCCGAGTGGGAGTAGAGTCAGGGAGGGCTGTTCCATCTATCACAGCCTGCTCCTATGCAGAGCTGCCATGCAAAGCACAGTTCTAATGGAGGCACGGATATCCCAGGAACGTAGAACAGATTCAGTGTCCATCGACTACATAGTGGACTCTCAGTTCCTACCAAAGTGGGCAGTGTTCTCCAGTGAATTCAAAGAAAAATATTCCTTACATTCATTTTAAGATATAGACCCAGAACCCCACCAGGTGCTATGCTTGCTCGCTGATGATATGCATGTACATATAACCTGTAAACGGTTTGGCCTGCCATGCAAGTTGTATGACGTAGAAAACTACGTGTTACACATATGTAAGTGAAGAGATACACCTCCCTTGAAATCCATAGGAAATTGTTCCTAACCCCTGTGGATGCCAAACTCTGAGGATATTCAAACTCCCTATAGAAAATGACACAGAATGTACATATGGCCTATGCAACCTTCTCATGTTCTCTAACCCTTCCTAAATTTTTTTAATTTATTTTTATTTTATGTGCTTTTGTGTATTGCCTGCATGGCTGTAAGTGCACTGCCCATGGAGGACAGAAGAGGGCGCTGAATCCCCTGGAACTGGAGTTGTGGACAGTAGTTACAAGCCATTTTGCAGCACCCACAGTGCCCACCATCACCTGGCCCTTCCTGACATCAGCCTTTATGACTCTGAACTCAGTGGGCAAGTCTCCTTTCTCTTTTCACTTGAAAATTTTAATACTTTTTTAAAGTGGTTTTATTGTGACATGCTTCATGTACCAACCATATACCCACTCAAAGTGTGCAATTCCATAACAGTTAGAATATTGACAGGGTCTGTAACCATCCCCACAATCTAATTTCCGAACATTCCTGTCACCCCCAAAAGAAACCCTGAATCCATTAACAGCCACTCCCATTTTTCTGTCTCCACCCCACCCTTAAACCCATTGTAATGTACTTTTTGTCTCAATGAATTTGCCTATTGTGGACATTTCACATAGATGGAATTATAAAGATGTGGCCTTTTGTGACCAGTTTCCTTTACTCAACCTAATGTTTTCAAGGATCACCCATGTTGTAAAGTATATTGAACTTCATTCCTCTTCAGAACTTAATAATATTCCATGCTTGGATGTCAGATTTTACTATTATACTCATCAGGAATGGAGGAGAGCTATTTGTGCAAAGGCCTTTCCTTTCCATTCCTGATCAGAAGAGATCTCTGAAGACACTGCCTCCCTGCCCACATGCCACAGTCTAACGTCTTTAAATGTATTCCAAGCAAGGTTTCCATGTTGACTCTTCGACTGGTCTGAGAGTTGATACCAGTCAAATTTTCAAGGAATAATTTATGAGGCCTAGAGGTTGTCTCTGTCAAGAGTACAAAAGGGCAGCGGGGGGGGGGGACGCTAGAGAGATGGCCTAGCGGTTAAGAGCGCTGACCTTTCTTGCAGAGGACCTGGGTTCAATCCCCAGCACCCACATGGCAGCTGAGAACCATCTGTAACTCCAATTCCAGAAGAACTCCAGTTCCAGGGAAATCTGACACCCTCTTATGACTTCTGCTGCATTGCACAAACCTACATGCAGACAGTACATTAATATACATAAATAAATAAAACAAAATTTTAAAAAATTAATAAAAAGGGCAGGGGGATTATCTTGTATTAGCCTCTGGAACCCCAGAACATGGCCTCACCTTAGTTGGCTCCCCCACCAAAGCCACTCTACGTAAACACATCTGTGGAGAATCAATGTGCTATCCACCGTGCAGGCTCAGCTGTGAGCTGTCCAGCCCTGCAGCCTCTCTGTTCCCGTGACCTTCCTCTTCAGGTTGGGAGTCTTCTGCTTCTTCTTCTCGCCCCTGGTCTCTGCCTGAAGGAGTGCTTCCTTTAGTGAGTGACAACTGGACAGAACACATCCGTGTTCACCTGGAAGTCAGTCATTCTGAATGCTAAGAGCGATACTGCCAGGGGGCCTCCCGCTAAACGGCAGCAGATTTCCCCAACTCGTGCTCTGCTCTGCCTCTACCCTTCTGCGTCTGACCCTCCATTTGCTGTGCGGAAGGCTCTCTGCACTGGCTACCCAGCTCCCGAGGGGCGCGGGGGTACTAAGGAGGGATTGGAGACGTAGCCAAATGAATGATAGAGTGGCGAAGATGCATCGGAGGCAGCGCCGCCAGTCCTGCTAAGTCCTGGGGATTCACGGATGTGGGCTTATCCAAATCCGCAGTCTCATCCTGGAAAAGCTGTGAAGGGAGTTGTACAGAGCACACCTAAACTCAGCAGGAAGGTGTTACAGCTTCCAAGACAGAAGCTTCTAAGGTGGGGCAGGGCCCTGGGTGCAATAACTGATTGTTCTTGCGGTCCTCTGGGTGTCAGGCTTCTTTATAAGCACTGTTCTTCTGGATCTCTGACGGAGTCTAACCTGGGGCCTGTCTGGGAAACAGCCCCACCTGCTTCCTGCCCTCTTCCCGAGGTCTCCTGCTTTTCCACCTCCAATCTCCTTGCTATTGCCTCTTTAGACACCAGAGGATGCCAGACACCACTAGTTGAGGATGAAGGATTTGGGCCTATGTAAGATCAACACTGAGCACACTGAAGTACTGGGTGGATCTTGAAAGAATGTCAACTTCACCAGACTTTATTCTTTTCTTTAAAAAAAAATATTTTTTTTGTATGTGTATGAGTGTTTTGCCTGCATATGTATAAGTGCACTCATGCATGTCATGCAATGCCTGAGGAAGTCAGAACAGGGTGTTGGATCCCCTTGAACTGAAGTTACAGATGGTTGTTAGCCACATGTGGGTGCTGAGAATCAAACCCAGCTCCTCTGTAAGAGCAGACAGTGCTCTTAACCACGGAGCCATCTCTCCAGCCCCCAGACTTTATTATTCTAGACTACTTTGTCTCAGGGATATGTTATTCTTAAAGTAGAGTCTTGTAATATGTATAAAGCACATATTCCTACATATAAAGAATACTCATGTATACACCTTTCTAAGCCTCCCCACCTCTCTCCATCTCTCTGTCTTTAGCAACACCACTAGGTAACTAGGGCAAAGATTTGTTATACAGTCCTCAAAATTACCAAGTAAAGAAATGAACATGGGTGCAATTACATTAAACTGGTGGTTCAACCTATGGGTCTGTGGATGGCCTAGTCCCAGACAAATGAGGATGGATGGGCAGCATGGCAGTGTGTTGGGGAGCATCATAAGGCACCCCAGTGCATGATCACTGGGGCATCCAGTCACTAGCTGTTGTCTACTATGCTCGGGGTTGCTCTGTGAAGAAGGAGGGACACAATCCAGAAGTCAGGGCCCAATGGCAGTCAGTTGGTAACCAGAGATCCACAGGGCAAGGAGAGTCTGGTGGGGCCCCTAGACTTAGAAAGGAACTTTACATCTAGGACCTGGGCCTGAAGCAAGCAAGAAAGACTTGTGGGCTGCAGGCAGGGAAGAGCTGCACAGAGCAGGTGACAGTGTCTGTCAGAGGAGACAGAAGCACGGAGGGTCCTGTGCCGGCCAAGGCCCAGGCTGGGTGGATCCTGAGTATAACTGAGGAGGGAGGTCTGAGGGGGCAGAGAACACATGGAGAAGGAGGAGAGGATCCTCCTGCCTCAGAAACTACAGTGGATCCTCCTGAAGGTTCCCGAGAAGCAGAGTGTCGGGGTGTCACACACTGTTCTTTGATACTTTATACTCTAGATTTTTCAGATAGCTATAAACACGGCCCAACACAAAACTGTAAACTTATTGAAAACATTATGAGATTTGTTTTTGTCTTGTTTTATTAAATTCTTTAAGGGTTTTTTATTGTTGTTGTTGTTGTTGTTTGGGGGGATTGTTTTTGTTCTTTTGTTTGTTTGTTTTTGTCTTTTCGATACAGGGTTTTATCCTGTAGCCCCAGCTGCCCTGGAATTCACTCTGTAGACCAGGCTGGCCTTGAACTCACAAAGATGCACCTGCCCCTGCCTCCCGAGTGCTAGGATTAAAGGCATGCACCACCAGGCCTGGCTAAGTTTTTTGGTTTGTTTTTTTTTTAACTCTACCACAGTTCTGAGCACAAACCTTATAGATGACAGCATTGTGTTGTTATGTTGTTTGGACACTCCTGTATCTAGAATAAGAACTGAGGTGAGGAAGAGTCAGAGGGTCTAGAACATATCTGCAGGTAGCAGAAGCTCCCAGGGCAGGGGTCAGATGCAAGGCTTTGCTATTTCCCTCACTGATATGAATTTCTTGTAACTAGACACACCATGGCCTGCTGGGGTCAAATACTTGATAAAAACCCAAAGCAACTGAACTTCAACTCTGAGAGCTGCAGCATGGCCCTGCTAAGCCTGCCCAGTGGAGTCTCCCTCCCACACCATCCCTTTCCGGGGATGCAAATGCACACGCACCTTTAAGCTGCCTCTCACTCTTCATTTAAAGATACCCTGAAGTCTCCTCACCCTAGAGCGGTGCCTTGGCTGGGTGGAGGAACACCAGTCCCATTTGCTCCCTTGCCTGGCACAGCCTGGCTCCACAGCACAGACCCCTGGCACAGCCTGGTTCCACAGCACAGACCCCTGGCACAGCCTGGCTCCACAGCACAGACCCCTGGCACAGCCTGGCTCCACAGCACACACCCCTGGCACAGCCTGGCTCCACAGCACAGACCCCTGACACAGCCTGGCTCCACAGCACACACCCCTGGCACAGCCTGGCTCCACAGCACAGACCCCTGGCACAGCCGGGCTCCACAGCACAGACCCCTGGCACAGCCTGGCTCCACAGCACAGACCCCTGGCACAGCCTGGCTCCACAGCACAGACCCCCAGCTCCAAGTGGTAGCAGAATCACCAGATACAGCCACCTTGATTTAGTCCTTTTTTTTTTTTATTTTAATTTATTTTTTTTTAATATATATATATTTTTTAAGGGATTCTACAATATAATAGCGCAGTTGTTTTCAGATAACATTGACGTTACTCAGTTTGCCATACAATTAGGTAATTGGTGTATTTTTTTGGAGTGAGCCAAATTACTAAGCTTAAGCAAGGAATGTAAATAACAGTCATGTAAAACCAATTTGCAAGTATCTATAATTTAGTCCTTTTTTTTAATTTTATTTATTTTTGTATGTGTATGAGTGTACTGTCTGCATGTAGGTTTGTGCAACCGTGTCGTGCAATGCCGCGGAGGTCAGAAGAGGGTCTCGGATTCCCCTGGAACTGGAGTTAAAGACGGTTCTCAGACGCCATGTGGGGTTATTCCTAAGCAGAAGCCGACATGGCAGTCTGCGTACAGCTCTCTGCTGACTGGACTCACTGTGTGAGCTGTCCTGTCTCCACCTCCCCTCTGCCCAGGCCTGACTCTCCCTTCCTCTCCTTCCATCCCCAACCAGGCAGTGGAGGACTCTTCTCCAGGTTGCAGACCTGTTCTCAGAACTGATCTTTACAAAGAGGTTGTTTAAAGCAACTCCCTAAGTGCCTCCTAAAATATATCTTAGAGGAGATTGAACCCCACCATTTGCATTTTAATGAGGAAACAGAGGAGATGGGGGCTGCGCTGCTGACTGGTAAATGGTGTTGGGGTGAGGAGGGCATAAAGGCGTTGAAACTCTGTCTCAGTGGGTAGGCTGAAGGTCCAGGGTCATAGACTATAGGCTACAGGCCACAGGCTGGCTTGAACCTGCCTGGGTCCCCAAATCAGCCTCAAAGTGACTGACTTCTGTGCTCTAAGAAGAGCTGACCTGATGTTGGGGACTGAGCTCTTGAAAGCAAAGAAAGATAAACACTCCTCATTTTGGTACTTGCAGCCCTCCAGGACTTGTGACTCTGAGCAATGCGCCCAAGGGCTAGGAACATGTGGTTCAGGGAGAAGGGCACATGCAGGAGGGGACAGGTCACCCAGGGACAAGGGCAATGTCTCTTCCACCATTTATAACCTCAGGCAGCCTGACCACAGAAAAGGACGAGGCTGGACTCTTCTCAAGGACTTCCACTTGAGTACCTTGGTGCCACCTGGTGGATCATGCCACGGTGGAAAGTATGCCCACCTGTACAAGCATGTGGAGTGGGCAAGAGGGATCCAGGTCAACAAGGCAGAGTCTGGGGAAGTTGCAGGGAACTATGTCACACAGTAGAATAATCCAGAAGAGGTCACTCCAGGCTGTGCTCAGGAGGAATCCCTGGTGGGTCCTGAATCTGGACAAGCTAAAAGTTGACATTCTTCAGGTCCGTGGAGCAGCGGTACCTGCCATCCAGGAACCTGGAGCACAGCAGGCTAGGTGAGCAGGGACAGGTATGGTGTTGGCGTTTCCGAAAGAAAGGAAGCTAGGGAGAGAAGAAAAATGGCAGCTCAGCCACAGGAAAGAGCTGCAGATGTCTCGTCCCAACCTCGCTCCCCAACCAAAAACTAGTGATTACAGATGAGGATCCAAAGCCACGAGTGAGTGAATGACATACCGTCACACAGCTACCTAGAGGAGCTAGGACCTAGACCCAGAAAGGCTGCTGCCCTGGGCCCAGCACACCTGTGGCTGTGCGTGGACACACAAACATACATCTCTAGTGAATCTTTCTGCCCATTCCTGATGCCCTCAGCTCTTTAGTGGGACCTAGGAAAGGCTGTGAAGGGACGCTGCAGAGCGCTGCTGAACACCTGAGTTTTCCTAAATGGTTTCTTATTCATTTATTTATTATTGTGTGTAAGCGCATAACAGGAAGGTCAGAGGACAGCTCAGGGCACACAGAAAGGGCCTTTCCCTTCTGAGCCGTCTTGCTAGCCCTTGATGGGTTCTTAAAGAGCAAGACCAGGTCCAGCACAAGGCTTCCTAGATTCAAATCTCAGATCTACCCCTTTCCAGCTTTGTGACAAGTGACTGTTTATTCATCTTTGCTGTGCCTTGACTTTATTATCTGTAAAATGGGTTCATAGCACCTATCATAATAGTTGCAAAGAGGTTGAAATTACATATTTATAGAAAATTTATTGAATGGCACGTAGGAAGTGCTCCGTACTCAGCTTGACCACCACTGATGTCCCTATTAGGAGAAGGAATTATTTTGAACCATCTCCCATAGCCCAAGGCAGTGACTCCTGGTGTCCAGTGCAGAGTCTCAGATTTCAGCTTCCTGAGGCTAAAGGGGTTAAGAGCCAGTCCATAACTGGGAGAGAGGTTGCTAGAAGATTCTTTGAACCTAAATGAACACTGATGCTTGTGCAAGAGCCTGAAAGACTGCTGTTGGGACTGAGTGCCTGCTAGGCTGGCGCACTTGCAGCCTCATTCAGCGAGGGCTCCACCTTCTGCAGGCCTTGGGCCCCAGTGTCACCTAACCCTACCCAAAACTAAGGCCTTCTGGGCTGGAAGCAGAGCGAGAGTTAGATGCTTAGGCCACAAAAGAGTGAGCCCCTCTAACAGTGTGTGCCTTGCTCTAGTCCCAACTGTGGATGGGAGGCCCCTTTGTGGGATCCTTTCAACATCTGAATTTGTCACATGTGTAAGAGATAGCTAATCCATTCTCATCAATGTATACATGAGACCCATAATACACAGCAAATAAAGAGCTAAGTGTGGCCAGCCCACGGGTCTAGTACCACCATTCCACCAAAACTAAGGAGGCAGTGCCCCATATCAGCAAGCTATGACTAGAGCTAACTTTAGAAAACCACAGCTCCAGTCCCAGATGTCTGACGGGCTTTGAGCAAGTCCCACTGTACCTGTTTCCTCACCAAAACCCAGGGATGCTGTAAAGATCAAACTAGAAACAACAGGCTCACTAGCCTGTCTAGGAGTCTACAGGTAGACAATGTCAGGGCCTGTACCAGTGTTCAAATGGCATCTGTAAACCTAAATAAAGCGTCTGCTTGGTGGGAGCAGAGAGCGGCCCCTCTGTGCCTGCCTGCCTTCTTCCTCCAGTCAGGGACTGGATCCACTGTGGAGGAAGCAGAGCCAACCTTCCCTGCATTGTCCTCAGAAGCCTCGGTCTCCCTGGTCTTAGCTGCGGCCAGGACCCAGGACCCTTGTCTGCTATGCCAAAGCTCGCCCACACACATGTCCGTGTGGTGGATGCCAGCACAGGCTCAGTACCTCGTGGCTGCCCGGGTGACACTCTTCACCTTCTCGCCCCAATGGTGTGCACATCCGCAGCCCCCGCAGCCATAGGCTGATGGCACAACACGTGCCTGCCCCACACTGGACATCCCTCTCACAGGCCTGCAGGAGACAGAGAGAGGCCAGTCTCGTTAGTGCCACCAAAGAGAAAACAGAGGAAAGGTCACTTTAAACACCTTATCAGGATCCGGGAGGGAGTGACCAAGTGCCTCAGACTAACAAGACGCCTTGGTCTGGGCTCCATTGCCCCTGCTCTGAGCAGGACATCTGGAGCTTAGCAAGAAACCAGACCTGGATCTGTGACATCATCCCAGGTCCTTTAAGGCCACTCAGTACAGAGACAGTTCTCTTTTCATGACAAGACCTAGGCTGAGAGGCAAAGTTTTTCTAACATTAACAAATGCTGGTGGTATTGAATGAATTAGAATACTCCAGTGAGGGAGGGGATCCAAGACCCTGGGTGGTCAGCGCTGGGCTATCTCCAGCCAGGACTCTCCTGGGTGGTCGGCGCTGGGCTATCTCCAGCCAGGGCTCTCCTGGGTGGTCAGCGCTGGGCTATCTCCAGCCAGGACTCTCCTGGGTGATCAGTGCTGGGCTATCTCCAGCCAGGGCTCTCCTGGGTGGTCAGTGCTGGGCTATCTCCAGCCAGGCCTCTCCCTCTTTCCCTAACACGCATTGCTGGATCCAGCCAGGACTCTCCTGGGTGGTCGGCGCTGGGCTATCTCTAGCCAGGGCTCTCCTGGGTGGTCGGCGCTGGGCTATCTCCAGCCAGGGCTCTCCTGGGTGGTCGGCGCTGGGCTATCTCCAGCCAGGGCTCTCCCTCTGTCCCTGGCACGAATTGCTGGACCCTCCTCTGCATTCTTCCCTGTCCCTGGCTCACAGAGGCCTGACAGGTGTCTCTTCCTAGGGCTTCTCTGTGGCCTCCCTGGGCCCCTGGCATGGATGGACCCCTCTGGGTTAGACCCCCCCAAAATGAACTGCTCAGCCCTGCTGGATGACATCATTTTAAAAGGTCACATAAGCCCAGTACTATATATCACAGGGAAAACAGACCCTGTAACTGCTTTAGCTCATTGGGATCTGATGGAGAAGCATGCACGCTGCCTGCTTCACTGAGCTACAATTTGAATCTGAGTTTCGGTTTGCTCTTCCCCAACAGCAGGCCATAAATGCCTTCGGGCTGCCCCACACCGGATGGACATGACAGGAACCAGAAGCTCCCAACTTTGCCCTCATCACCCAGAGAAGGTGCAGGTGGCAGCCACCAGCAGCCACTCTCCAGCCAACAGAGAGGCCACATTTCACACTGCACCTAGTGCCCTGACACCTGAGAGTCATGGAAAGAGACACCACTTTGACTCTTCTCCCCCCTTAGGGGCAGTCATGGTTGCCCACTCTAAGAGGGTGGGCCCTAGAGCCTGGACAGTTACCAGGCGAGCAGCAGGGCAGGATCCAGCCTCTTCCTGAGAGTCAGGAGTGGGACGTCTGAGGAACAGTGCAGAGGCCAACCGGGCGCTCCTGGCTTCCTTGCCCTTGACACCCTGTTCTGACTAGTATTTTGACGTTCTCTGACTTCCTCTCTCAGTATGCTCCTTCCTTATGGCTGTCCACCTGCTGCCACTCTGGTCTAGATGTTGGAACTGGCCTGGCGACACTGGTCCAGGCATTAGGTCCTCCATGTCCTCCTGTCCTGCACTGTGGGACAACCCTATCTTCTTTCTTTCATGAGTCTGACACCTTGGTTTTCATGACACACATCACAAAACAGGCCATTACTAATGTGCATGCACCAGGTGCAGTTCTGCCTTTACAACTTCATTTCTGACTTTTGTCTCCAAAGCTCGCTTTGTGTGTTCTTTTGAACTGGGTCTTTTTCCTTTAAAAATAAGAATGAAGTTGTTTTCTCAGTGACCAAATTCCAAGAATTATTTGGCATTGTTCCACATTTCCCTTTTCATGTAAAAACTTGGAGAAGGTTAAAATAAAAGTTAATCCCCCTCCTTTTTTTTCTCCTTATTTTTATTTGGAAAGTTTTCCAAGGGAAGCAGTGCCTTTGTTTTTAACAAGGACGGTTCTGCCATGTGCCCACAAGAGAGGAACACAAGAAAAAGCCCAACATCTGAGGACACTGTGTCCAGAGTGAAATGTGTGGTTCCCGTGGGCTGAGCCTCTGATGCAAGACTAACTTGTATGGTGTGTATTCAGCCAATCTTGTGTCAGCCATATTCCCCTGGGAACCACTGGATGCAGAGGGAAAGATGGCACTTGGAGCATCCAGTAGAGGTGGCAGAGGTGAAACTGAGGTGAAGTTCTATGAGTTTGCTGCCCTGAACTATGCCAACATGCTCTGTGAGTTAACACAGACATTCGAACCAGCCCATACAAGAAAATGAAGACGTACACAAAAGACAAATTAGGGGGTGCTAATCCACTCTGTAAAGGAATTTCCCACATATAACAGAATTTCCATTTTACTAAAAGACTCAATGTCAAAAATCCCAGGGCATTCCTAATATATTTAAAACAGTGCACAACTTCTCAAAAGACAACTCTGTTTGTCAGAGCTCACTCTAACCTACTTGAAGACTGCATGCAACCCAGCCCCCAGGTGGTGGTTATTACTTCCCAAATCCCTTGATTTATGGTGAGTTGGAAGGGCAAAGTCTCCTGAATGGTTCCCAGTTCATATCCTGTGCAGACCCTAATGTTGTTCCCAAACCCAAGAAACTTACCCCTGTGATCACGGCGCAGTCAGACACAGTCGCTAGTAGGAGCATGATAGAGATGTGTATGGCGCCTTTCATGGTGAAGACAGATGCGGTCCACAGTGAGCTGGGAAGGCCAGGCTGTACTGCCCGTGCCTCCTCCACATTTATACCCTCGGCTCCGCGGCTGCTGCGGATGCATCATCTTGCTCTTCCCTCCCCATTACCGACATTATTCAGATGAGCTCAGAAGCGAAGATGAGATCTGAATCCCTAACAGCATCGCATCTCCATCAGAACTGATAAAAATGGACATATCAAGGAGTCTGACAGTTGCTCTAACTCTTCCAAGAGCACCGTGCTTCGACAGTTATGTGCAATTCTCTCCATACTCATGTCTGCCTCTGCAGCATTCTATGCTGCTTGGGGTAGGGAGACAGCTTTGGAAATGAATTAAGGAACTTGCATTATCACCATTTATCGTCCCTTACACTGAACCATGCAGCCTACAGGAATATTCATCCTCTCACACTCACATTATGTGGGCATTTACCCAGGGTCAGCACAGAGGTAGCAGAGCAGACCCAAGAGGGTGAGGTGGTGCCTGTCCCTGGCTGCCTGAAAGGTTAAAACTCCAATGGACTGTGAGAAGACATGTCCAGGATGTGGAGTTGATGCTCCTCAGAGGTACACAGGAGGGTCTGCTCTCTAAGTGCTTCTGAGCAAACACCTGCTAGTCTTTACTGTCAATTTGACTGGAGCAAGAATCACCATTGAAACACACCTCTGGGTGTGTCTATGAGGGTGTTTCCAGAAAGATTCAACTGAGGAGGGAAGACCCATCATGAATGTAGGAAAACCATCTCATGGGCTAGGGACCCCCAAGTGAATAAAAACAATTTAGCAGGCTGAGCACTAGCACTAATCTCCCTCTGCCTCCTCACTGTGGATGCAATGTGATGTGCTGCCTCACGTTCCTGCTACCACATCTTCCCTGCCATGAAGGACTGACTGTGCACTCAAACATGACCCCTTCCTTCCTTAAGTTGCTTTTGTCAGCAATGAGGAAAGTAACTAATGTAAGCAGCAAGTGTCTCTTGGTCCAGGAGTCAGGAACAGAAGATCAGCACACAGGTTCTACCCTGTAGTGAGGTGAGCTTGGGCTGGGCTGCCACTAAAAGGAGCCATGCTGGTGGCTTTCCTGTTGTGTGAGGCGAGATGAGAGTGGCCTTATCTGAAAGCAAACAATGGTAGGCTGGTGGGAAAGTGACTTTGAGCAGAGCACCCCCCCCCTCCTTGCTAGAGAGAAGCACTTGATCCCAACCTTCTCTACTCCAGACAATCTAGAGAGAGATACTGGAGCCTTTACTAGACAATCCAACTTCTGTCCACAGTAAGGAAAAGCTGGTATTTTCCCAAGGTGTGTTTTCTAGTATGTTGATATAGGTTGAACATTCCTGACCCAAAAATCCAAAATCCAGACTGGAACTTTCCAGCATAATGTCAGAGGTGGAAAATTCTACACTATGAAACCTTGTTGGATGCACAAAATTATTTAAAACACTGTATACAATTGCCTTTAGGCCATGTGTACAAGGTATACATAAAACATAGATGAATTTCATCTTTAGACTTAGGTCCCATCTAAGATACCTCATTGTACATATACAAATATTCAAAAATCTGGGGAAAAACTCAAAACGCTTCAGGTCCCAAGGATTTCAGAGATGGGATACTCTGTCTGTAGGTATTACACATACAAATGAGAGAGAGAGAGGGCTGGAGAGATGGCCTAGCAGTTAAGAGCGCCGACTGCTCTTACAGAGGACCTGGGTTTGATCCCCAGCACCCACATGGCGGCCGAGAACTGTCTGAAACTCCAATTCCAGGAGAACTCCAGTTCCAGGGGAATCCGACACCCTCTTCTGACCTCCGCGGCATCGCACGACACGGGTGAACAGACCTACATGCAGACAGTACATTCATACACATACTGAAATCAAATATACATACGTCTCCGGCTTCTTTCTGCAGAACTTTTCAGGGCCTTTCCTACATTAGCACATGAAACATCGAGTGGAAAATGCAACTTGGGACATTTCCCAGACAGACGTTAGCCCTGAAAGTGTCCTGTGGAAATAGAGTTCTCACACAGAACTGTTGGCAGGTTTTTATGAATGGCAAAAGACCTGAGTGGACCTGGATACCATGCTGGGAGCCAGGCCCCCACTGGCAGAACACTGACTTCTGGCCCAGATTGCTCGCCGGCATGACCTTGAATACTGCTAAGTACCAAAGCACCAGCTCTCAGGAACTCCTGCTCTCCCTGTCTCTCCGGGTCCCTCACCACTACGCACAGTTGCTATAAGGAAATTGCAGCAAAGAAATCTTGTAAAACAGTCACATTAACTGAAAGCATTTTCTTCTGATGAATGCTAGTGCTTGAAGGAAAGTTAGGTTTTTTGTCGTTTTGTCTTTGTTTATGTTTTTGGTCTTTTTAAGATAGGGTCTCCCTTTAGTCCCAGCTGGCTTGGAGCTCACTTCGTAGACCAGGCAGGCCTTGAACTCACAGAGATCCACCTACCTCTGCCTCCCGAGTGCACCACCACGCCCGGCGGAAAGTTAGTTTATTTTATTTATTTATTTTTTTTTGGAAAGTTAGTTTAATGAGAGGAGGGTGAGGCAGAGCTAGTGACTTGTAGAAATCCCAGAGAGACCCTGGGAGCTTTAGGAGGAAGTGGCACTGCTTCCTTCTTCAGTGACTCGGTCAAGCAAACAGTCCCTATGATCCTTCCTTGTGTCCAGACCTGAAGCTCCTGGGTATAGGGCAAAGTCTCCATGTCTCAGAGCTCTGTTCCTGTGTACAGGTGGCTTCCGCTGTCCTCTTATCACAGGGTTACTTTCGCTTGCCAGTTGGGGGACTAACCTGGAAGCACCCCAAGGATTCAAAGTCAAGAAGTCAAAGGTGTCATGAACTGAGAAGCAAGTGGCTGGAAGTGGGGGAAATGCTGGAAAGTGTTCAAAATATTCTGGACATCCTTATGAGAGAGGGAAGAAAGCTGCTGGGAAAGAGGGTGTGCGTGTGCGTGTGTGTGTGTGTGTGTGTGTGGGCACGTGTGCATGTATGTGTGTGCCTGTGCGTGTGTGTGCGCATGCGTGTGCATACGTGTGTGTGCATGTGTGCGTGCGCGCGTGCGTGCATGTGTGCGTGTGCGTGTGCGTGCGTGTGTGTGTGTGTGTGTGTGTGTGTGTGTGTGTGTGTTCCTGGCAAAGGCCACTCTCCTGGAGACTGGTGTAAGCCATGACCTGATTTCGGTTCCTGAGATGTCCTTCAGGCCATGTTCACTGCTCTCCAGACTCCACAGGGATCTTGTTTAGGAGCCCGGCTGTAGACTGGACTGTGGACGCTCTTGTAGAACACAAGTTACAATGCCCTCTCTCTGTTATCCTTCCTTCTGAGTTGGCTGTGATAAGAGATAAACAATGGAACACAGGAAACTGAAACACTGAGACCAGAGGTTCTTAACCTGGGGCCACAACCCCTGAATTCAGAGTTCAGGTGAGTTGTGAACTCAGAGAGAAAAAAGTTCTCTTTATTTTCACTGAATTCAAACTGAATTTAATTTTTTTTGTCTTTTTGAGACAGGGTCTCCCTTTAGTCCCAGCTGGCCTGGAGCTCACTTTGCAGACCAGGCAGGCCTTGAACTCACAGAGATCCACCTGCCTCTGCCTCCCAAGTGCTAGGATTAAAGGCATGTGCCACCACACCCAGCTGGAACTGAATTTTAATGATTTCTTCTATTTTAACTGCCAAAACCCACAAAATGATTCATAGTACTTGTGACTTTGTCATCAAGAAAAAATAGAGCTATTTTAATGTCATATTGCTATTGCTACAAAACAGCTCAAAATATTCTTTCTATTGTCACTACTTGGAAGTCACAGTGTTTACCAGACCACTTCTCGATTGGGTTATTTGACATATTGATATAGTAGCATATATATTATTACATCAAAAATATGTTTTAATAGATTTTTTCATAACTTTATTTTAATAGAATTGATTTTCTTTGTAATCTTACACTTAAAAACATTATTCTAGAAAGAGCCATGAGTTTTATTTAACACATGATACAAAAATAGCAAGAACTCCTGATGTAGACAGTGAAGATATATAGAGAAGAAAAAATGACTTGGTGAAGTGCAGTGTGGGATCATAAATTCAGGCTAGCCAAAAGAGAGAACCTAACCTAGACAAATTCAGGAAGAAACTGTCAAGAGGAAAAGTAAATGAGAGAAGAGGAGGAAGAACCAACTAGAACAAGAAGGAAAAAAATCCAAAAATTTCTGGGGACCAGAGAAAATAACAGTGATTGACAGTAGGAGAATGTTTTAGTATGTTCCAGCTACTATAACAAAATGCCTTAGACTGAATACTTTTAAAATAGTTTTATTTATTATTTGTATGTGTGTGAGGGTTTTGCATGGGGCCAGTGCACTCCTGCCCATGGAGGTCAGAGGGGTCATCAAATCCACTGGAACTGGAGTTATAGATGGTAGTCAGCCACCATCTGGGTGCTGGGAATCAAACCTGGGTCTTCTGCAAGAGTAACCAGTGCTCTTAACTACTGAGCTGTCTTTTTGCCCATAAACTGGATAATTTATAAATAACAAAAATCTACTGTTCGCAGACATGGAGTCCAGGAAGTTCAAGATAAAGGTGCCAGGAAGTTCAAAATTAGGGTCCTGGCAAATTCAATGTCTGGTGAGAGCGTGCTGTACTTCACAGATGGGGCCTCCTTGCTACATGGATAATTACATGGTAGAAGAAGCAAGCAAGCTCCCTCTATCTTTATAGGGACACTAAGCCCATTTCTAATGGCTCCACCCTCCTAACGAAATCACCACCCCAAAGCCCCCACTTCTTTGTTTTTATTTTATTTATTTTTGTATGTGTATGAATGTACTGTCTACATGTAGATTTGTGCACCCGTGTCGTGCAATGCCGCAGAGGTCAGAAGAGGGCGTCAGATTCCCCTGGAACTGGAGTTAAAGACGGTTCTCAGCTGCCACGTGGGTGCTGGGGATCGAACCTGGGTCCTCTGCAAGAGCCGTCAGCGCTCTTAACCGCTAGGCCATCTCTCCAGCCCAGCCCCCACTTCTTAACACTATCCCAATGGGGAATGGGATTCAACATAAGATTTAGGGAACACACAAGCATTCGACCACAGTAAGGAGCAGGAGCCCCGTGATGAAGGAATCATGGCAAACACGGCTCTTAATCTGGGTCTGGGTAGACTCCATCCCAGGTCTCCGAGCCTTCATACAGCTCATACTCCCATAGTGCCTTGCCTTCACAGCTCCGTGGATTTTAAAAAACAAAGACTAGTTTCCCCTTTGTCCTTAAAACTTGAATCTCCACCCACATAACTTTGATCACCACAGTCTAGCTGGGTTTCAAATGATTGCATGAGTTTTTATTCTACAACTAGAACATGTGATGAGAGCACAACATTACAATAGGGTCCGAGAGCATTGGGCACCTACAAATGAGAAATTGGATAACGTGGAAAGTCTCCCAGTCATTCCCATCCAGCCCACACCTCAGGATGGTCTATAAGGCTCCTCTGAGCCTGTGGGCACAGTAAGACTTCTCTCCTCTCCTCAGTGGGCTCCTGGTAGGGGTCGTCATCTCCTCTTCCCATTCTCGCCTCCACCCTGACCGTCCAGCTCACATCCATCAGTGCAGAGGGGCTGCTGCTCTCACCCTCATCATGAGTCCTCTCCTGATAGGCTCTTTTGTGCTCAGGCACAGGTGCCTATTTCCTTTCATGACATCATTTCCTCTAGGTCCTCTTGTTTTCAGTCTTCTCTGAAGTTTCTTCTGCTTCTTTCTAACTCCCTTAAAGTAGGTTTTCACTCATCTTATAAACTCAGCAGTCTCCTACCTAAGCACTAATGATCTCAAATCTGTGCTCCCAGCCCAGCCCGTTGGTACCTCCCTGACACTCATTCCAACATGCCCTATACCCCAGCACCTCTTTCCATGCTCACTCCTAAGCCCACTCTCCTGGCTCAGGGTTCGTAGTTGTAAATAACTGGACCCGGTTTGGCTGTTCTAAGTGGAAAAGAAATTTAACGAGACTGTTAAGAAGCTCGTTCAATTTCTGGGTGTCTTGAGAAACCGGATGGAGTTCTATGCCCAGAACCACAGCACAGAGTTGCCTAATGAGAACCATGTCTTCCCAAGCCAGATCTCTCCCAACTTCCAAGCCAGGAGCCTTGGCATTCTCCTGGAAGGCTCTCACATGGGCTGTAATTGTGGGGCCTGGCTCTCAGCCCTGCCTTCCACAAGTCAGACTCATAGCTGCATACAAGGAAAGCATTCGAAGCTCTTAGGCAAGCACTAATCATGTCTGCCTGTTGTCATGTGCTCTCTGCCCAGTGAGCAGCTACATAGCACACTCACAATTGAACCTGACAAGTCCCTAGACCCTTGAATTTCGTTGCGTTCCTCTGCCACTTGATCCCACCACCTGTACTCCAGAGCCTCTTCCCTCTCAGTCTTTTGTGCTGCTCTCTTGAACCTCCCTGACTAGACATTCTCTTCACTAACTCTTCCACCCATCCTCCTAGGAGCCCAAGAGTCTCAATGACTCCCCATAGACCTCAAGATCAAACCCAAATCCTGAATTCCAGTTCCGGGTCTTGAACCACCCGACTGGACTCTCCCTTCATCTTCATCTGCTGTCTTTCCACCATAATGCCCACCTTTCCACAAGACAAAGCTGCTCCACTACCTTCGAGACGAGTCCTTCCATCCTTACCTTGCCACATGCCGGGCCCTTCCACTCCTGTCTGGAAGGTCAAGTCTAATTGTCCATCCTGGTCAAGCCATTTAGTGATGCAAATATAGGCAAGTCTTCACACACTGTAGTGGACTGGATGGTGGTCCCCGAAAGGAAGTGTCTCTGTCCCATTCCGAACAGTGAATTTCATTTTATTTGAAGGCAGTGTTGAAGGGTCTATGAGATGACTCAGTGGGTAAAGGTACTTGCCACACCAGCCTAATGACCTGAGCCTGAGCCCTGGAACCCACAATGGAAGGAAAGAACCAACTCTCAAAATTTGTCCTCTAATCTCCACATATGAGCTATGGCACAAACGTGCCCCTCTACATGTATACATACATACATACATACATACGTACATACATACATACACATGTTACTAGTAAGTAAAACTAATTTTTTTTTTTTTGGTCTTTTCGAGACAGGGTCTCCCTGTAGTCCCAGCTGTCTTGGAACTCGCTCTGTAGACCAGGCCAGCCTTGAACTCACAAAGATCCGCCTGCCTCTGCCTCCCAAGTGCTAGGATTAAAGGCGTGCGCCACCACGCCCGGCCAGTAAAACTAATTTTTAAAAAGTAGTGGTGGGGCTAGGAAAATGGCTCAGTTGATAAAATCCTTCCCACACAAGCTCAAGGGCCTGAGTTCTTATCCCCAGATCCCATGTAAGAAGCCAGGCCCAGGCGGGTGTGGTGGTGTATGCCTTTAATCCCACCACTTGGGAGGCAGAGGCAGGTGGATCTCTGTGAGTTCAAGGTCAGTTTGGTCTACATTAGGGAGTTCCAGGACAGCTGGGGCTACAGGGAGACCCTGTCTCAAAAAGAACAACAAAAAGAAAAACAATAAACAAAGGAAATTAGCAAAGACATTCTAAGGGTATCTGCCCTCCCCCCTTCCTTGTCCTGCCATTTGGGACACTGCAAAACCAAAGGACCAAGGAAACCAGACCCCGATTAGCATCAAGACAGTAAAACCCTTTTCCTTTATAAGCAGTCTGACCTAAGGAGAAGCCTCCCTGGAAAAGAAATTTGAATAAGACCCTGCCATCTCTCCCCAGAAGGAATCCGGCTTCCTAGACGTCCCAGAGTGAATAAACACAGGAGCCTCAAAGAATTAGTTATGATTTCTTGTCCCCCAGCTCCCCATTCAAGGGCAAAACAGGGAAATTAGTAACTAATTCTCATTTAACCTGGCTGCTAGAAAACATACAGGAGGTTGTGAAAGACAGCTAAGTAGTTAAGAGTGCTGGCTGCTCTTGCAGAGGCCCTGGGTTCAATTCCCAGTACCCACATGATGGCTAACAACCATCTGGCCAACAGCCACAGGCACACACACACACATACACACACACATCCGTGACCTGAGAGTATTACTAATATTAGTAATTAAGATTGGAATAAAAGAACCTGTAATTGCCAGTGACCAGTTATTAAGGGAAATCAGGATTTATTGGTAATTTTCACAAGGAAAACCAATGTAACTTGTGAATTTATTGTTATTCAGTAAATTCTAACATTGTGTCTGTCTGTGTTTCTGAAATAACACGTTCATGGGAGGAAAGAAGAATCCCCGAGTAGATAAGGGAACCAGCTGCCATGGAAGCAGTGAGCACCTCATTGCTCAATGAGTCAAAAGCAGCCTTAAAGCTGACCGCCCGGCAGGGGAGGTGGTCAGCTATTTCTGCCCTAAGCAGCTTTCAAGATGCTGACAGAACATAAGGATGGGCAACTGCCCACCAGATCTTAAGGAATTATGGTTGTTTGGCTGCTTCCTAGACAAGGGCTCTCCCACTGAGCTATANTGTGAATTTATTGTTATTCAGTAAATTCTAACATTGTGTCTGTCTGTGTTTCTGAAATAACACGTTCATGGGAGGAAAGAAGAATCCCCGAGTAGATAAGGGAACCAGCTGCCATGGAAGCAGTGAGCACCTCATTGCTCAATGAGTCAAAAGCAGCCTTAAAGCTGACCGCCCGGCAGGGGAGGTGGTCAGCTATTTCTGCCCTAAGCAGCTTTCAAGATGCTGACAGAACATAAGGATGGGCAACTGCCCACCAGATCTTAAGGAATTATGGTTGTTTGGCTGCTTCCTAGACAAGGGCTCTCCCACTGAGCTATATCCCCAGTCCCACTTTCAAAAATAGATCTTTGATAAACAATCTACAGCAGTTGCCAGGAATGCACTTTATGGGCAATAAACACCACAGGAGGCCAGACTGCTGCAAGTTACACTGTAGGAAATCAGACTGCCATCACTCATAGCAATCCAAGAAGCCATGAAATAACTCCTATAAACAATGGGCACCCAAATGTCCAGGACTTGATGAGGAACTGACAGCTTCCCTAATTTTTGTCCCTATTTTCAACTTAGGATAAATCAATCTATGCACCCCCAATCAATCTCAAAGAATGCCCTGCTTCTGCTTAGCTAGGCTACAGCCTCCCCAGACCAGCAGCCTCCGCTCAGAGGCCCTGAAACCTCCCCCTGTAAAGCTTCGGTCCTCTGCCCACCAGTGTCTGCCAAAACACAAGGACTGGTGTCTGACTACCTTGCTACAGTAAGTTCAGAATAAATGGCCTTTGCTTTTCTTATTTCATCTTTATTTCAAATGCTAATATTCAAATGGATGAATGAGAAAGGATAGAGAGAGGGAGAGAGACAGCGATGCTATGACCAGGTAAGACTGGGTACTCCCTCGTACATAAGTATATGCCTCTTGTACTCCACTTGCTTGCATAGCCCTGACTCCAAGGTTCAGCTTGTTTGACTTCCTAGAACTTGACGAGCGAGGACCCTCACAACAGGCTCTGTGTCTCGAACATCATGCTCTCTGATTCATCTTTGATTCCAGTAGCATCTGAGAGGAAAAGCTCCACGTGAGCTCAGATCCACCTATGCTGCCAGGGTCTACATAAGGAAGGCCACTTCTTCCCACTTGATGCCCCAGGATTCTCTCTGTACTGTAGGAGACAAGCCTGTCCACCAGCCTAGGCTGCAAGTGCAGGAAGTGAATCCCAACTCCTGAGAGAAACACCCCCAGGGGTGATGGGAGCCAGAGAGGAAATGTTCCAAGCTGAAAGGCTTCTGGCCTCTTCTCCCAAAGCCCCAGAAGAGCCCAGCCCCCGCCAGGAGAACGCAGTCCCTGCTGGCGTTCCTTGCAGTCCCTGCAGGCGTTCCTTGCAGTCCCTGCTGGCGTTCCTTGCTTCCTTCCTGCTCTCCTCTCCTGTCCATGTTCTGGAAGCCTTCACACCTCACCAATTCCTTCTAGATTTACAATCATCTTCAAATACTAAATACCCATGCCTTTGTCTCTGGCTCTGCTTTCTCTGGAGAACACAATCTGTCACTCAGTATTTTAGGATCTAATCTTTCTTCCATTTTGGAACACCCTTGGGTAGGCTTGATCTTGAATGTTCCCACCAGACTCTGACTGTAGTTTCCAGAAGGACAGTCTCCAAGTCACGGCTCTTGTCTGTGGTGGCATTATTTGGGCTGCCTCTCCAGGGACACACTCTGAGCCTTCTGCCTGTCTGTTCATGATGGCTTATCAAAATGAAACATTGGGTTAATATGTCTCAGTGGCTGGAAATTTCCAATAAATCTCAGGACATTCCTATCTGGGATGGATTGCTTCTTTTTCATAAGGGGAGGCCCAGGCACCTGAAATGGCTCTGGTGCATTAACTCACTGGTTTCCCTATAAATGTCAAAGCCATCCCCTCTGTATAGTCCAGCAATGACTTTGAAGTAGCATTGGCCATAAACAGCTCAGTGATTTGACTGGCAAAATGCCTCAGTGAGTAGAAGTTTCAGTCCCTGGATCCCACAGTCGAAGGAAACAACAGACTCCTCAAAATTGTCCTCTGACCTCTGCACACCCACCGTGGCACACACAAATGCATACATGCTACTAACTTTAAATAAAAAAATCCCAGTGACTACCTGACCAGTGGTGAGGAGGGCTTAGAGACCATGAGAGAAATGTGGCCTCCTTGCATTCTAGTGGCTCCCAGCTTGGTGGGAAGATGTTCAGCACCAGAGGACAAGGAGGAAAATTGCTAACAGTCAGAAAGCTCAGTGGGCATGAAAGCCTTTTCTGCAGTCATCAGGAAAGATTTGTCCCTGCCCATGCTGTCTAGCAAAACCAGCAGTCAGCAGTCCTGGACAGTTTCACCTGGCCCAGCTTCTTTCTAGGTATAGCTGGAGCTGGAGCTTGGAAAGCGAAGGTTAGGAGGAGGGTAGACTGAATGCCCCAGAGGCCTGGCCACTCATCTGGTGCCTGGTTCTATGCTATGTGTGGTCAGTCCTTTACAGCCCTTGGTTTTCCATCATAACAGGGTGAAGTCTTGTTCTGGTTTGCTTTTATATTGCTGTAACAAAACGCTCTGACCAATACCAACTTGGGGAGGAAAGGGTTTATACACCTTATATCTCCTGAGTCACGGTTAATCATTTAGAGAGCCCAAGGTAGGAACTCAGGGAACTTGGTGGCAGAAGCCGAAGCACAGGCCGTGGAGGAATGCTGCTTACTGGCTTGAACACTGCTTACTGGCTTGCTCCTCCAACCCATGCTCAGCTTGTTTTCTTATACAGTAGATAGCCACCTGCCCAGAGGTGGAAACGCCCCCAATGGGATGGGCCCTCCCACATTATTAAACAATCAAGAAAAATAAAACCCAGACATGGCCACAGGCCACTCAAATGGAAGCAATTCCCTCTGCACAGTCCAGCAATGAAAAGGCTAGAGACTCACTTGGGCTGCATGGTGGCCACCAGAGCAAGGCCCAGGATACCGAATCCTCCAGGACACCCATCCCTCTCAGCAGAGCCTTCTGAGTCCAACCTTTGCTGATACAGCTTGTCCTGCTCTACTAATTTTTGCCAATCTTAACCAAACACTGATTTCATGCAGACTTCATTCAATTCAAGGTCTAGCTCTATCTTAAGCCATGAAGAGTTATTCCCATGGCTTTATTAGCTCAGTCATTTTAAACTGTTTTGACAATGACTTATTGGAAGCAACAAATTACAACCAGTACTTATAAGCATGAGCACGTTTACAGAAACTGCCAGAAAGAGTCCATAAATTAATACTTATCCTTGTCAGATGCAGTAGACTGTTGTTTTCTTTTTGGTCTTTTAGAGACAGGGTCTCCCTGCTGTCCTGGAATTCACTCTGTAGACCAGGCTGGCCTTTAACTCACAAAGATCCGCCTGCCTCTGCCTCCCAAGTGCTAGGATTAAAGGCATATTCTGTTGTTTTTTATTCTAGTATAATCTAGTTCCTCTTTTAATACAGCCTATAGGAGAGCCACACATAGTATCTCTGTCACAGCCAACACTGCCATTGTAGTAGGAAGCCTGCCACATATAATAGGAAGCAAATGGAGGTAGCTGACTCACAAGGGTAGACTGGACTGGTCCATGAGTCACAGTCTAAACTGATTTTAGGGCCCATTCTGAATCCCCCCATTATTTGTATAACCTTGTTGTAGAGGCCCATTCCCGCATCTTTCCTCCTAACAAAAACCAACCTTTGTTCAGTATCACTTCTTCCCAGTACAGTACAATTTCCCAAGAGAGCTTATAAACTGTGGCCCAGGGGAAACTGACCACATTTCTGGCACTAGTGAAGACTATTCCTGGAACTAGTGCAAACTCTTGATCAACGTCAACCCACTGTGTCATTCATCTGGTAACTGCTGTTGCTCAAGAGGTGCACACATGAGCTAGGTTGGTTCAATCAGCAGGACCTGAAGGCTTTAAATCCCATGCTCAGGAGTGTAGTTTATTCCAGCAGTTGAAAGGACCAAGGGAACATGGAGCCCCAATCTTCCCTGTTACCATGAAGGATTACAGAGTTGAAACCATCTGGGAAGACAGTCTTAGGAAAAAGCCAGTGCTGAGAATGATGAAACAATAATAAATGAAAAGAATTGGGGCTGGGGATGTAGTTCTGTTGTAGAAAACTTCCCTAGTATGCAGGAATCCCAGCACCCAGGAGGCAGAGGCAGGAGGATCAGAAGTTTTAGCCTACGTGGCACCTTTGGCTACAGAGCAAGTTCGAGGCCAGCCTGAGGTACATGAAATGCCATCTCAATAGATAATAAATAAATAAATAAATAAATAAATAAATAGATTTGTATGTGTTGATCCAGTCAATTAGGGTTTTCTAGAAAGGTTTAAGTGTGGAATAGCACAATTGCTCATGCAGGGCCCTGGACTTAGTGATAGCAGAATGGAAGGGCTGCTTCCATCTCACCCATAGAAAAGAAAGGAAATGAAAGGAAAAAGTCCTGTAGAAAATGTCCCCTGAGCAGATTTGTAACCCTTCAGCCAGGAGCAACTAACTGGAGGGCCTCGTTCGCAGGGAGCATGTCAGTGGAGCCAAACCCACTTCTACTTTTGCCACATCTCCCTCCCGTGAGGACGCCATTACGAAAACCCAGTAAGATGGCACTGGAGCCCACGGCTGCTGAGCCCCCAAGTCAGCCTTTGGGGACACAGAAGAGAGCAAAGAAGATAGAGAGTGGACTGGAAAAGCAGAGGGATACCAGAGGCAAACAGCAGGCTTGAGAAGTCGACAAGCATGGGGTCGGAGGAAGCCGGTCTCTGTTGATGTTGTTAAGACAACTGAGAGTTCCTTTGCTCTGTTTAAATAGATATCATGAATAAGCTAGAAGCAACTCCCTTAGTGTTGGTTGCCATGAGCACCAGAGGTTCGTGGGTTAGACTTTCAAGTCCAAAGGCTAATAGCTCTAGGCCTTGAGAATCAGACTTGTGGCTCTAGATTTTCAAAAGCTAGATACAGCTCTAATTTCTCTAAGTCAGAGGCTTTTTGCTCTGAGATTGCAAAGCCTGTGGCTTATGGGGTCCAGGATCTCAAGGCCAGAGACTTATGGCTTCAGGCTCTCAAGGTCAAAGGCTTATGGTTCTAGGCTTTCTAAGTTGGAAACTTACGGTTCTATGGGTGCAAGTCAGAGGCTTATTACTCCAGGCTTTGAGTGTCATCCGCCATGTGCCCAGGAACCAATACTACAGCTCTAAGCGTCAGGTCCTGGAGCCCTCAGCTCTTACACCTCGGCGGCTCAGGAACTCTTCAGTGGCTGCAGCCTACAGTTCTTCACTTCACTTTTTATAATCTCTTGCTTTCTGCTGGCTCAGCTCTTCACAGCCTCAGCACTCCACCAAGTTGCATATTCTCCACACTCCACAGTCTATCAAAGTCAGTCTCTGGATTTCTACAGCCACCTCCCACTGCTGAGTGAGCCAAAGGCTATGGCACTGACAGTCCCTGCTGTAGTCACAAGCACCATTGGCTAGCTGCTTTCTAGCTGCTGCTACTGGGTGTCCAGAGCTAAACTCCAGAATTTTGTCTGCTCTTCTTGCAAGCTGCCCAGTACAGTCTACCCATGATAAAGACAACAGCAGGCAATAATAATCCATTCATGAGAGAGTTTTATTGAGATCTAGAGTTGTAACGCAACAGGGTTAATACCTAGGAGGAAAGCCTCTCTAACTGACCAGAGGAAACTGAAGCAGCCTACTTCTACATCCAGAGAAGGGGCATCATATGCTTATGCACAGCATCCATTCCCACTAATCATAAGCTTCACACGTGCACAGCCTCCAGTCTACCAATTCTGGGCATTTTGTTGAATCATAGGCTGGGTAGTGCTTTTCTCCAGTGAGGAAGAAAGTGAGTAGACTTAAAGGTCACTGGAGCTCAGCACAATCTAAGCAGAGTTTCTGGGAGCTGGTACAAGTTCTCTGGAGAAATTATGACTAGAACAAGGTCTCCCAAAACAGAAACCATGGCTTCAGGAGCAGCCTTGATCACAGTGGTCTTCCCAACTAGAGTGGAGTTTCCCTGGGGTTTCCATTAAGTCTTTGAAACAGCTTGGCTACCATCATGACAGTCTTGCTGGTGGCCAAAGAAAACAGTACTTGATTGACAGACCCCACAGCTAGGTAGGCAGGCACAAGGAGAGGGTCTGACAGTTGTCAATCAAGAATCAAACAGCTTATCCTATTTAAAGGAAAAAAAGATCAAAGGATGCTTACAATGAAAACCTACCAGGACACTGGCGTTCATGACAGTAATAACAGTGCTTAACTTACAGCCAACTACCCTCAGGAAGAATTTGATTTGCGTCTCACTTCTATTTGTGTAACCTTGGCCAAACTACTTAACTTTTCCAGCCCTTGGAGGGAGGTTAGGCACTGAAGAGTCAGGAATTATCAATAGAGGTAATGTCATGCACAGGTGCACCTATGACTTCCTAGAGATGGTACAGCAGGGCAGAGAGATTAGGGGAAGTCCAAAAGTTGCTACAAAGAAGCAAATTGTCTTTTGTGAGACCCTGGAAAAGTACTGCAGAGCTTCGGAAACAATCCTTCACCCAGGCTGAGCTATATGACACTCAGGGGTTAAAAGCCCAAGATGGTCTGAATATGATGCAGATGAGTATCAGAGCAGACAGCAACCAGTTCACCCACCCACCAGAACTCAGAGCCAGCTCCCTCCCCTGCAGAGGACACTACTTCTGTCCAGTGTTGATTGAATACAGCAATAAACAGGAACTGCTGGGGGACTGCTAAGATCTGAAGTTTATACTAATGATAAATCTGTGCTGGCCAGTATCCCACCACCATTAGTCAGCCACACATTCTTGGGCCCAGTTGAGGAACTACATCACTTCTTGTTAAAGAACAATCCTTCAATTTCTTAAGCTGCATAGAAAGCACATGGGTGATTGTTTAGATATATTATCTAATCCAGATCTAGTTGATCTTTCGTGAATTTGAAATATTCATTGAAATAAATAAATGCAATTAAAAACAAAAAATTCTCTTGGGGCTGGAGAGATGGCCTAGTGGTTAAGAGCGCCGACTGCTCTTGCAGAGGACCCGGGTTCGATCCCCAGCACCCACATGGCGGCTGAGAACCGTCTGTAACTCCATTTCCAGGAGAACTCCAGTTCCAGGGGAATCCCACACCCTCTTCTGACCTCCACGGCATTGCACTACATGGGTGCACAAACCTACAACAGACAGTACATTCATACACATAAATAAACTAATTAATTAATTAGTTAATTAATTAATTAATTAAAGTCTCCTACTATTACTGTGTTGGAGTTAATCAGTGTTAAAAATTTTTTTTTTAAATTCTCTTGGTGGCAGATTAGAAACCTTCTTTCCATTGGGACATTGGCCATGTCCTACTTTTTCTCCCCATACAAAATTTGGCACCTGAATGTGCTTTTCCTTAAGGAGTGAGATCAGCCAGGCCATTGCACACAGCCTGCATTCACCATATGTCCTGAGGACGTGGGCCACATGCATGGGAGCAGTAACAGGTCTCTGTCCTTTACTGGCCTAAGGGAAAAGGTGCCCAGCTTCAACTTCGAGCTGCCCTGCAGAGAGGGAGGAAGAGTCCCTGAGGGGAGAGAGAAGGAGGGTTAGGAATGGGCAGGAGAGGAGGCCACCTTATGGCAATGCTAAGAGAGATATATCTCAACTGATATCAGAAAAGAGCAGGGTCAGAAAAAGAATCCTTACCTCTCTTCAAAACAGCCTCCTTCACCTGTCCCCACCCCCTCTCAGCCACTTCCTGTCCTCATTCTTATGTGGAAGCAAGTGAACAAATAAACCTGGAGCCTTCAGAGTAGATTATTCAATGAGAACTCAATGTACAGTTTCTGTCTATGATCATAAATTAATTCAGAAATAGCGAACAGTTCCGTTCCTGAGGGCAGTGCTGCGGGGTTTGCGATGGCTGCTGGAGGAGTGTTGAGGGTCGGTCTGAAGGTGCCAGTGTTAACTGTGGGTGCCTGCCCTGAATACACATGGGGAGGTCTTAGCATACATGCTGTAGATCTTCTAACTAAGGTAATCTACAAAGAAACTATCCATTTATACTGGAAAATATTAATGAGATAACAACCAGAGGCCCAGGGTCAAGCGAGGAATTTCGACTCCTGGTGGGAGGCCCAAGGTTATGCATTTGCTTCTGATCACAGAAATCAATTCAAGTAATACACATTCAGATCTCCCTGTTGGAATTGCAGCTCTTCCTTTGGGCACTGAGTGTGGACTGATGATGTGAGGAGTGGGTTATCAATGCTTTCCTGAATAAACTGCTTATAATCCCAACACTTGGAAGGCTGAGTCATGTGGAGAGTTTGAGGCCACCCTGGGATACATAGTAAAACCCATCTCAATACCAACCAACAAAACCACAAAATAATATGCTTTTTCCAAAAAGACTTTGGGCAAAGAGTCAAGGATATACCATGCAGAGGCTGCCTAGGAGACAGCAAAATAGCTCAGAGGGTAAAAGCTCTTGCTCTGCAAGCCTGACAACCAGAGTTTAGAAACAACCAGATCTAGAAACCCATGTAGAAAAAAAAAGATGCAGTGGCACACATCTGTCACCCCAGCACTCCTACAGCGAGATAGGAGAGGAGACAGCAGACTCGCCCACAAGCTCAAAGGCCAGCTGGCCTGGAGCACAGAGCACAAAGGCGGAAACCAGAGAGACCAGGCCGTGCTCGATGAGCTGAAAGGTGGGAACCGATTCCCAAAAGTAGTCCTCTGACCTCCACACATGTATTACAGCACAGCCATGATGCGTACAGACACACAGACACAGACACACACACACACACACACAAGACACACACACACACACAAGACACACACACAGACACACACACACACAAGACACACACACACAACATACATGACAGAGAGAAAGAGAGAGAAAAGAAACCCCTGTGAGTGCTTGCAAGTGGGAGGCCAAGCTGGGCTGGGAGGGGTGGGTGGAGGGATGTGCCTGCAGGCCCGTGAGACCCACGTCCAAGCAAAGTAGCCAGACTTCCATGGCACCAGAAGAAAAGACATGGGACAGGGGGACAGGAAGGAAGAAGGAGGGGTGAAGCACAGCAGGGTTCCAAAGGCCTTTAAGGACATTGCACATCCTGGGGAAAGACATGGTAACATCCACAGGGCCCCAGGAGCGCCTGCCAAGGAAGCAGCTCCAGCCGGCTCCACTCGGCTGTGTAAATCTCACTCTAAAGCACTCAAATTAATTTCAGCAAAAGCTCCCCAGAGCTCCCAACTATATCGCCAACTCCTCCTGTCCTTAAGAAAAACAGAAAAGGAACAGCCAGAATTCGTCAAGAAATTAATTGAAAACAGCAGTGAGAGTCTCATGAATCTGTAATAAGATAGTAATTTGCTTTCTCAAGGGCAGACTTGTATGCTGGCTTCTTCCCTCCTGAGACCTGCTGTCCCAGGGCCTCAGGCCCCTGGTAGGAGTAATCCCACCACCTGCAAACAGCTGTTCTCTGGCTAGCCAAGGGGCACACACCCTCATCAACCTACCAGCCAGGGCCACAGGCTTCAAGTAATATCTATGGTGTCTCTTCCAAGAAAAGAAAGAAATATGCCTCTGGGTACTACATGTGCCTAAAACAGGCTCTTCATTTATTCATCATGTTTGGTTTATATGTTTGAATTGAGTAACTCCTTTCTGGAAAGTGCAAATGGTTAAACCAAACCAGAATCCAAGCACTGTAGAGCTGGAAGAAAACTGAGATATTAGACTCCAGGGCCTAGCAGGGCACTCGGAACATGGGTGTAAGCTAGACATTTGATAGGAAGAACAGCAAGGCTCAAGGAGCTCACAGGACTGGTCAACGTCACGCCGTAAGAACATAGTCTATTGCTCCCAACTCACATGCTCTTTCTTCAGTTCCATTTAACATGATGAAGAGGCAAAGACGAATAAAACACAATCCCAAGTCCCAAGAGACCACTGGCCAAAACAAAAAAGGCATAAATGACTATGATGTTAAAACAGTACTAACAATCAAGCCTTGGAAATGAGGCCAAGAAAGTATTGCACATCCTGCCTGCCCCATGTCTGGCATTGTTTCACAAGCCTTGAGACCCACCAATTGCTTAATGACCTTGGAGAATGTGTCTCCCTGTGAGGCTAGTAGAGGCTGCATTTTTATGAAGTTGCTTGTTATCTTATTGATCTTTTCTAGTAAAAATTTATTATAAATAAATATATAAATAGTAATAGAAAAGACAACACCAAAGATTATGATTTTTAAATTGCTTAGTTTTGTTTCATCTAAAATGTTTTCATTATGGGGGCTAGAGAGATGGCTCAATGGTTAAGAACACTGGCTGTTCTTGTGGAAGACTGGGGTTTGAATCCCAGCACCCATATGGCAACTAACAACTGTCCATAACTCCAGTTCCAGGAGATCCAATGCCCTCTTCTGTCCTCCATGGGCAGTGCATACATGTCATCCACTTATATACATGCAGGTAATACACTCATACCCATAAAATAAAAATAATAAATAAAATGTTTAATTGTGATAAAATACACATAACATAAAGTTTCCCCATCTTAACCATTTCTCGGTATACAGTTCAGTGGCATGAAGTGCATTTACATTTTTATGCAACCATCACCACCATCCATCTGAGAACTTTTCCATCTTCCCAAACTGAATCTCTACCTAATGAGCAATAAATCCCTATTGTATGCTTTCCTTCACACAGGCAGCCCCTGGAACCACCAGTCTACATTCTGTCTCTATGAAATTGACTACTGGCTGTTCTGTGTAGTTCATATTAAGTAGAGTATTAACTAGAGTATTTGTCTTTTTATTTTTGGATTATTTTACTCAGCCCAATGTTCTACTGTACTATAAAACATGCCAGAATTTTCTTCCAATGTATGAGCTAAAATATATTCCATTGTATGGATATGTCACTTTTGGTTTTTCATTCATCCACTAATAGACAGCTAGATCTTTTGTCTGTTATAAATAGTGATGCTATGTACATGAATATCCACAAATGTGTGTAAGAGTGTTTTCAAATCTTTTGTATATACACCCAGAATTGGAATTATCAAATCATTGTAATAGCTTTGGATTTTTTTGAGGAAACATCAAATGGTGGCTTGGACCATTTTACATTCCCACCCACAATCTCTCTACATCCTTACCAACACTTATTATTTTCTGATTATTTCATAGTACTGTACTGATTCTAGTGATCATGGTTTTGATTTGCAGTCCCTAATGATTAATGATATTGGACATCTATTCATATGTTTATTGGCTATTTGCACATCTTCTTGGGAGAAATGTCCAAGTTCTCTGCCCATTTTTCAAAATGAGTATTTTGTTGTTGAACTGCAATTCTTTATATAGTCCAGACAGTTACCTATTATTAGATATATAACTTGCAAATGTTTTCTCCTATTAGTGGGTTGCCTTTTCTGTTGATAGTGTCATTTGATGCACCAAAGTTCTTAATTTAAAAAAAATTATGTGAACCGGGCGTGGTGGCACATGCCTTTAATCCTAGCACTTGGGAGGCAGAGGCAGGCAGATCTCTGTGAGTTCAAGGCCAGCCTGGTCTATAGAGTGAGTTCCAAGACAGCTGGGGCTACAGGGAAACCATGTCTCAAAAATACCCCCCCCCAAATTTTTTTTAATTATGTGTATATCTGGGTGAGTGTGGGCTTATGCACATGAGTGCAGTCCTCCAGAGGCCAGAAAGAGGCTATCAGATATTGTGAGACTGGAGTTACAGGTGATTAGAAGCTGCCTGACATGGATGCTGGGAATGGAACTCAGGTCCTATGCGTGAGAACAGTATGCACTCTTAACTGTTGAGCATCTCTCCAACCTCAAAGTTCTTAATTAGTTTATTTTTATTACTTGGAATTATGCATGTGTCTCTGTATGGGGTGTGTGCACGTGTGTGCAGGTCCCCACAGAAGCCAGATGCATTGGATCTCCTTGCAGCTGGAGTTACAGGCAATTGTGAATCAAACTCAGGTCCTCCGATGATGTACAAGAACAGTACATGCTCCTAACCTCTGAGCCATCGCTTCAGCTCCCCCAAATCTTTAATTGTGATGTAGTTCAACTTAGTGATTTTCTCTTTTGTTGCTTATACATTTGGTATCTATCCAAGAGATCACTGTGAAATTCAACGAGATTGAAGTGTTTACCTTATGTTTTTTTCTAAGACTTGTTTTTTTATTTTTGGTATTTTTGAGACAGTGTCTCCCTTTAGTCCCAGCTGGCCTGGAGCTCGCTTTGTAGACCAGGCTGGCCTTGAACTCACAGAGATCCACCTGCCTCTGCCTCCCAAGTGCTGGGATTAAAGGTGTGCACCACCACACCCAGCTGTTTTGTGTTTTTGAGATGGTCTCCCTGTAGCCCCAGCTGGCCTGGAGCTCGCTCTGTAGACCAGGCTGGCCTTGAACTCACAGACAACCACCTGAGTGCTGGGATTAAAGGCATGCACCACCATGCCTGGCACTAAAGACGGTTCCTAGCTGCCATGTGGTTTCTGGGAATCAAACCCCAGTCCTCTGCAAGAGCAGTCAGTGCTCTTAACCGCTGAGCCATCTCTCAAGCCCCCTAAAATTTTTTTTTTTACTTTTGGTATTTATGTTAATCTTTGATCTGCTTTGAGTTCATTTCTTTTTTTTTTTTTTTCTTTTTGAGACAGAGTCTCCCTGTAGCCCCAGCTGTCCTGGAACTCACTCTATAGACCAGGCTGGCCTTGAACTCACAAAGATCCGCCTGCCTCTGCCTCCCAATTGCTAGGATTAAAGGCATGCACCACCACGCCCGGCTGAGTTCATTTCTACATGTGGTATAAGTGTCTAACTTTATTGTTTGCATGTGGATATCCAATTTCCCAACACCACTATAAACCATTAATTAAATATTTTATTATTTTGGTAAAATAATTAATGACACATGCAAGGGCAACTTTTTGCTTCTTTTGTGTGTGTTTTACCTAATGGAAGCTAATAGCCAACACTGATGTGCTACATCTTTATGGGAGGCTCAGGAGAGCTTCCTGGTCTCCTTCTCATGTTGTTCCTCTCACAGCCTTTCATGAGGTCCCTGCTGTAGGTGGGCCAGCCAGCCCCTGCCCCAAGTTCCCATGGCCCACTTCTTTTAAACCCCACAAGAGGTTTAAATGGGCCTAGACCTCTCCATCACAGCTCCATCTCACATTCAGCCTGAGCTAAGGAAAATAGCATTTCCTGGCTGTTTCCACCCACCACACAGAGCATCCGTGAAATATTTCCTGACAGACTCTAAATGTTACCAGCATCAATCACAGGATAAGCAGCAAACAAGCCTGAGACAGAGCAGCCATCACTGTCGGATCCAAAGTGGCATTAACTAGGAAACCAGAATGAGACCTGCAGCACTGGAGTGACCTTGGCTTTGGCCCCAGCCAGGCTCTTTTCTCTGAAAGGTATTTGTGCCCATGCTTGGTACAGAGGGTCAGAACTGAACACTGAGATTTGTGTATTTGGAAAAACTCGAATATGCACACCCCTCTTGGTTTTTTGAATTCACAATGCTGCGGTCCCCTGCTTTCTAACCCAGAGCCATAGCATCTGCTGAGGTTCTCAGAGGCCACTGTGGCCAGCCATGCATTGTGGCTGGACATGCAAGGTGTTTAGCCTCTCACTGTTGGTTATCCATTCTCTTCCCTTGGGAATTCATACAAAGTGGCAAGCAGGAAGGAGCTCAACCCACTGACTCATATAACCCACAGCTTGCCCCCCACAATGGAGCCTCAGTTGTCCACACCCTCTGACCAAGCCCCTCACATTGGGCCCAGCCTGTAGAGCTAGGAAAGGGCACAGCCTCCTTGGACCCAGTGAGGCTGGCTATAGCTGGCCGAGGACAAGTGAGTGGGATAGAGAGAAGGCACACACTGTCCATTTTGAGAAACGAGTCATTCGCATGCCTTGGGTGATGGCAGGCTTGGGGTCTGCCATCTATATCTGATTTCACCTGATTTCTTGGTTAGCCAAGAAACCTTGGGCAAGGCAGCCTTCACCAGTCTGTTTCTGAGGAGAAATGGAACAAATAACACTACTTACGGCTTCTACAGTAATACTGTCCTTTTTCAATGGCAGGTGGACTATACGGTGGTCCTAGAAGGTTACAACTGAGCTGAAGTGTTCCTATCACGTAGTGATATCACAGTCACCTTAACATTTTGCCACACTGCAGTGCTTACCTGTTTGTTGTGATACTGGTGTGTCAAGTAGAAGGTATGGTGATAATAGACCCTGGAGATTAATAATAATCTAAGATATTAAGATGACTATGGCACCATAGTCATCTTAATATCTGAAAATAACATATTACATGTTTGTGGTGATCCTGGTGTAAATAAGCACCACTCTACCAGTCTTAGTAAAGGCCAGCAACACCCCTATGATCAGTACCTCATATCTAACGACAGTGGTGAGTAGGTTGCTAACATGTATATACTCTACCACACTTTCTCCTACTGTTTTGGAGTGTTCTCCTTTTCCTTATAAGAAGTTCACAGTAAAGGCGTCTGCCCTATTCTGCCAAGGCACCCTCATACACTCCAGTTTACCCACTCTTGATCATATTGCTTTCTCTCTTACTTGATGTGGTGGTTTGATTGATAGTGTCCCCCATAGGCTTTAAGTATTCAGACATTTTGTCACCAGTTGGTGGCACTGTTCTTGGAGGTCTTAGAAGGTGTGGCCGTGCTGGAGGAAGTAGGTCATTGGGGGCGGGCTTAGTGAGTTTTACAAGCCTTGCGGTCTCTAGTCTCTCTCTCTCTTGACGGTGCTTATTGTGAGATGTGACCCTTGGCTTGCTGCTCCAGTCCCGGCCACCATGCCTCCCAGCACAATGGACTTTGATTCCCTGGAACTGTCAATTGTTGGGTTTTTTTTTTGTTTGTTTGTTTGTTTTTATTTCTGTATGTGTATGAATGTACTGTCTGCATGCAAGTTTGTGCACCCGTGTCGTGCAATGCCGCGGAGGTCAGAAGAGGGTGTCGGATTCCCCTAGAACTGGAGTTCTCCTGGAATTGGAGTTTCAGACGGTTTTCGGCCGTCATGTGGGTGCTGGGGATTGAACCCGGGTCCTCTGTAAGAGCGGTCGGTGCTCTTAACCGCTAGGCCATCTCTCAGCCCGGAACTGTCAATAGTAAGCTCTAATAAACTCTTCCTTTTCTTTAAGTTCCCTTGGTCATGGTGGTTTTATCACAGCAACAGAAAAGTGACTAATACACTTGATTTAATCCCACCTTGTTTTCTCATCATGGCTACTAAGTATACAAAGGCCACTGTGAATGTGGCCAGTAAGACAAAGGACATGTTATGACAAAAGGTAAGGTCAGGAAAGTAGAAGAATCAATGGTGGTTACCACTCGCCAGTCAGCCAGTCAGGCATGTCCCACTTCTTAGCCACAATCTTGAGGAACAAGAGCAAAATGCCATGTGTGTGGCGCACATACATACATGCATACATGCATACATACATACATACATGCATGCAGAGCACTCACGAACAGGATACAAATAAATAAATCTTTTAACAAAACAAAATTTCAGAAGCTGTGAAGGATCTGCACGTTGAAGGCAAGAAACAGAGTTTCAAGAGCCCCTATCAGCGACAGCGAGATGGCTCAGCAGGTAAAGACGCTTGCCACCTGAGTTCAATCCCCATGACCCACATGATGGAAGGAGACAACCAACTCCTGCAAGTTGTCTTCTCCCCTCCACATGTGTAACACACACACACACACACACACACACACACAGATACATAAATATAAAAAATAAATTTGAAAAGCTTTCTGGTTGTATATGCACATTGTGATCACAGAACAGAATCACTATTGTTACATTTCTCAGGAAGTCGTCCTTTGAAAATCCTTTGTTAAGAGCTGGGTATGGTGATACATGCCTGTAATGCCAGCACTCAGAGGCAGGCAGATCTCTGTGAGTTCAAGGCCAGCCTGGTCTACATAGCGAGCTCCAGGACAACTGGGGCTACAGGGAGACCCTGTCTCAGAAAGACCAAAAACAAAACAAACAGGGATGGCTCAGCGGTTAAGAGCACTGACTGCTCTTGCAGAGGACCTGGGTTCAATTCCCAGCACCCACATGGTGGCTAAGAACCATCTTTAGTACCAGGCATGATGGCACATGCCTTTAATCCGAGCATTCAGGAGGCAGAGGCATGCAGATCTCTGTGAGTTCAAGGCCAGCCTGTTCTACATAGCAAGTTCCAGGACAGCTGGGACTACAGAAAGACCCTGTCTCAAAAAGACCAAAATAATCCTTTGTTAAGGCACAGTGCCTGATAGTACTCAATCCTCAACACAATTTTAGCTATTTCTTTAGGGCCATGGAGTATTTGTGTGTGTGTGTGTGTGTGCGTGAGTGCGCACGTGCATGCGTGGGTGTGTGTATGCATGTGTGTATGTGTGTGTGTCTGCATATGTGCATCTATGTGTCTCTGTGTACATAAGGAATAATATCAGCCAAGTATGGTGGCTCATGCCTATAATCCCAGCACTTGGGAGGCTGAGGAAAGAGTATTGCCACAAGTTTGAGGATAGCCTGTGCTACAGAGTGGAACCCTATCTCAAAAAAAATAAATAAAAGGATGGAAAGATGAAAGGATGGGAAAGAAGGATGGATGACTACAGAGAGGAAGAGAGGGAGAAAGGAAGGAAAGAAGAGAAGGAGGGAGGGAGGGAAGAAAAGGAAAACAGAGAAAAGGAAATAGAGCATAATGCCTGTCTTGGAGACAAGTAAAAGAGCCAATGGAGAAAGGGCCAGAGAACTCTACGTATATGTTGGGCCATACTGTTCCAGCTCGAAGGATGTTTCTCCTCATTTCACTCTCTTGTCCAAAGAGTGAAAAACTGTTCTTTCCTCAAAGTGATCTATACTGCTTTCAGATCAGCCCTCTCCACCTTGACAGATGGGATTCTGTTCATCTCACCTCCTCTGGCAATTGAAAATACCAATGAGACATTAGTCTTCTTGCTTTCTCCTGAAGTGAAATGCCAATGGGCCAGAATTAATGCAGCAGTTGATTTACTGTCAGTGTCTGAAGGCACCTGCTCCAACCCTCTGATTCCTCGGAAGGTGTAACGAGAAGGCCACTTTATGGAACTGATTCACAGGTCTGTGACATCTAAACCAGCTGAGCAGACAGTTAACAGAGAGGCTGATTCACTTGGGATCAACACACAGAAGAGTAGTTGGCTCTAGCCCAGGAGTTCCAAGGTCATGGGCACTTTCATTTTCTATGCCCTTGACAAGTCAGCTAACCTTCCAGTCCTCAGTTCATCCACAGTACAGATGTGGAGATCTGTCAGGGAATGACTGTGGGCTTAAAAGGAGATAATATACAGGAAAAGACATGCTTCACAAAAGCTAATTTTTTATCTTTAAGGATAAATACTGGGCTGGAGAGATGGCCTAGCGGTTAAGAGTGCTGACTGCTCTTGCAGGGGACCCGGGTTCAATCCCCAGCACCCACATGGCGGCTGAGAACCATCTGAAACTCCAATTCCAGGAAAACTCCAGTTCCAGGAGAATCCGACACCCTCTTCTGACCTCCACGGCATTGCACAACACGGGTGCACAGACCTACATGCAGACAGTACATTCATACACATAGAGAAAAATAAAAAGAATAAATACCAAATTTACGAATACTTAAAACTGAGACCTGAGAGGGGAAATTGTAGCAGTTACATGTTTTGGAGAGGGCATCTCCCCTCATGGGTATAGTGGTCCATGCCTGTAATCTCAGTACTCAGGAGGCAGAAGCAGGAAGATTGGCAAAAGTTCAAGACCAACCTGAGTTACATAATGAGGACCAGGCCACCCAAGACTATATAGTAGGACCCTATCTCAAAAACAAAATAAAACAAAAAAGAAAAAGTATCTGCTGCTGTCTCTGTTGTTGATTCTTGGGACCATCCTGTTTCTCCTGGTTCCTTGGGAGCCAATGCGTCAGAGCATATACCAGGCAGAGGGTGCTGCATATCTGGTATGGGTACGTATTAGTTTTCTCGTTCATGTGATAAAATATCTGAGAAAAGCGACTGAAGGGTTTATTCTGGCTCACAGTTTGAAGGTACAGTCCACCATGAAGAAGGCTGGCTCACAAGCTCAAGGTCACAGGACATCTTCAGTCAGGAGGTAGAGCTGAACGCCCGGGCTTAGCTCCTTTCTTTTATCCCATTGGGACCCTAGCTTACAGAACGGTGACACTCATGTTCAGAGAGGCATATCCCTCACAGTTGAACCTGTCCCTCACAGATATGCTGAGGTTCATCTCCTAGGTTGATTATGGATCCTGTCAAGTTGACAATGAAGATTAATGAAAATTGTCACAGAGGGCAGACAAGACACTGAAGTTGAGAAAAGGTCTCGCCCCAGGGTGCCTCTTCTCTTTTCTGCCTCCTTTGCATGCCTCGTTTCCCTCCCAGAAGCAGAGCAACTCTGTCCTAGAAAGGCATGGGGTGTGGTGTCACCACCGAGATGTGTGGCTGGGCCCACTTAATCCTGGTACAACCCATGTGGAAAATACATGCAGGAAAGCACACCACGTGTACGCAGGTTGAGGTTCAAATGCAGAGATTTTATTCCAACATGTCTGCTTAAATATCCATCATGACTCAATCCTCAGGGCCAAATGCTAAATCTTTTCATCACTACACTCCCACCCCATGGGTGTGGCCAAGGAGGTACCATTGGCTTAGGAATGCTACCCATCTTGACTAAGTTTTCCCACATCTCACCCTTTTTAATTTTATTTTTTTAATTTTTCTGAGAGGCAGGGGAGCCCATGGGTGAGGCTAACAACCCAAAGGAATCTGAGTTTTGAATAGCCAGCTGCTCAAACCTGTTTTGAGTGCTAGGCAATGGGGGACAGGTCAGACCTGAAACTAAGGCCAATTAATATCCAAAAATCCCAACCATGAAGTAAGCTGATTGTCAAGCATAAGCAATGAATGTAAGTAACATTCATGTAAAACCAATTTGCAAGTATCTATGTCCAAATTTTGAACAACCCAAGGTTCCCATAGTCCAATTGGAGAAGCTTATATGCACAAGCATGTTGATCAAATAAGAGTCTAGTCTATATTGCTGTAGTCTGATTCACCCCAATCTCTCCACAACCCTTACATTCTACCATGCCTCCTCTTCCACAAGTTGTTCCTTAGGCTTTGGGAAAGGGGCACAAGTGGGTGAGAAGCAAAGCAGTGTATTTTCTCTGGAGATATCATTTTGGACTCTAGTCTGTTCAGGTTGTTTCCCTTCATGGGTTGACAGCTTATCCAGGGTATCTTTTTAATCCTACTAACAAAGCACAAGCAATTAGATGTACAGGCTTTTTTTTTTTTTTTTTTGTCTTTTTGAGACAGGGTCTCCCTGTAACCCACCAGCTGTCCTGGAACTTCACTCTGTAGACCAGGCTGGCCTGAACTCAAAAGATCCGCCTGCCTCTGCCTCCCAAGTGCTAGGCTAGGATTAAAGGTGTGCTCCACCACGCCCGGCACAGATGTACAGGCATTTAAAACAGTACTATTATGGCAAGCTAACGTGTAGCATAGACACAGATTTTGGATGTATGCTAATCCACACTGTGGTTCTCTATAAAGATGACAATTCTTACTGTGGCTATAAATAAATCCTAACCACTAGAGGATGTACTGTGTGGGCATCAGCATGACTTATTCCTCCAAGAGAGAAGACATAATAGCCCAGAATATTGGGATATATATATAGACATATGGCTGCCACTGTTGCACAGTATCTCCAGGCAGTTGACGTGTAGCTGATACTGACAGAGGAGTCTTGCTTGACTCAAAGAGACCAATATTTTGCTTTATTGCATTAGTGGCCTTTGGTAACGCTCTCTGCATTTCAGAGGCCAACTGTACATTAGCAAGCGACGTCTCAAAACATTTTTTCATGCTTACACCAGGTCTTTGACAACAGGGACTTACTGCCTTTCTCCTTGCAGATATCCCTTTTTTTAAATTTTTAAATTTTTTTTCTATGTGTATGAATGTACTGTCTGCATGCAGGTTTGTGCACCCATGTCGTGTAATGCCACGGAGGTCAGAAGAGGGCATGGGATTCCCCTGGAACCGGAGTTCTCCTGGAATTGGAGTTACAGACAGTTCTCAGCTGCCATGTGGGGGTGCTGGGGATCGAACCCAGATCCTCTGCAAGAGCAGTTGGCACTCTTAACTGCTAGGCTATCTCTCCAGCCCCAGATATCCCATTTTTATAGGCAAAAGGCCTTTAAAATTTGGGGGGGCTTGGATCCCCTAGCTGACATCTCCTTGGCAGAATAATCCATTGCTGATATCAGAGCTTCCTGTATTAATATATTTTGCTTAGTTACACAGCTTATAAAGACTTTACTATTATATTTGACTCTAAAAAGAGAATTATCCTTTCACAATTCCTATGTCTATCAGTCAGTTAAAGAAGGTAGTTATACCTGTTTTATATTACCACTATAACAGTTGGCTCTAATTTACAGTTAGGGAATGACTTCATTACCATCATGTTTTTCTTTTTCCTATAAAAGGGAAGAGGTAGGAAGGTTTCTCAGCATCTGGAAGGTAAACTTCATTAGGGCCCATTATAAACAGTTAACCCCAATAGAATTCAGAGAGATGCTCAGTGTCTGTGACTCAGGCAATCTGAGGTTCCTTTTTCTTTAATGTTCAGATGGGTCAGCCTCTCGGCTGGCATTTCCCAGTCCATCCTGCACAGCCAAAAGTTGTATGTTTTCAGGCATTTAGGTTGGTGTTTTTACCTGGGAACATACAAATCTCTCCCATTGTTAGTTTCAAGACCTCGAAATTGAAAATTTATCAAAAAGTTTGGAATATAGAAGGATTATACCACCTCCCTCTTTTTGTTTTTTAAGTTTTTATGTTTTGACCTATAGATCCCTAAGTTGTATTACACATACCCATAAACAGGAACCAAGATGTAAGTTTTTATTAAATTTACCCAAATTGTTTATCATTGACTGTATGCTTCTTATTTGGGAAGTGAACTTAAACTTAATTTCTTAAATTATCCTACAAGTGAGAGAAAATGTTACAAGGTGATATTGTATAACACAGAAAAATAGAGACCATTTGTGTACCTTAACCCCAAAGTTATTGTTGGAAATTCAATACAAATTATAAATAAAACAATTAACATTTTATATTCCCAATTAGTTCAAATATATTACCATTTTAAACTGCAAACCTTACAAAGTGGATTTTAATAACTATCTTCCTCCAAGCTCTTGGCCTTTTCCAGGCCTGGCATGAAAACCTGCTTTAAAGATTTTTCAATATCTAGCTCTTAATAAAATTTTCTTTTACAGTTCTTCTGCCCATCAGTTAAAGACTGGCTAGATATGCCCCAGGAAATGTTGTTAGCATCATTACCATCTTGATTTTTTTGTGTGTTTTTTTGTTTTTGTGGGAGCTTCTAGGAAGCTTCCTTTGTCACAAACAGGTGCAACACAGTCCTGCTAAGGGGAGGGGACACACAGTGCCCACGTTGTGGACATTGTAGGAAACTGGCCTCATTATGTAGAGGTCAGTCAGTCACTTCTGTGACCTGACAGGAGAGGTAACTTCCTACTCCGGTCCTTAGCCTGGGACAACGAGACACGTTTCCCACTCTAGGCCATGACTTTCTACCTGCCCAAGTCCAGGACAGGAATTTCACACCAGCTTCCCTGGTTGGTGGTCCACAAAGGGAGCCTTTTTCCAAACCAACTGGTCACCCAAATGAAATGCAGGCCTCAACACCAGTTACCCACTGGTCATCTGAACAAAATGTAGGCTTAGCCTGTAACGCGCGCAAAAAAATTAAAAATGGCGGCCGCGAATTCCACAATGATGTTAATTGGAATTCAATCTTTTTTTATTTTTTAAATTTTTATACCTTTTATTTTTTTATTCCCAAATACCCAAAAACTTATTAACACTTTAATACAATGAAAACCTGGTTGCATCTTTGTTTTAGATGTTGAAAGGCATAACCAGTAGGTGGCAGAGTAGATCCATTATTTAAAAAAAAAAATTTTTTTTTTATTTTTTTTTTTCTAATTTTATTTATTTCCGTATGTGTATGAATGTACTGTCTGCATGCAGGTCTGTGCACCCGTGACGTGCAACGCCGCGGAGGTCAGAAGAGGGTGTCGGACTCCCCTGGAACTGGAGTTCTCCTGGAATTGGAGTTTCAGACGGCTCGGCCGCCATGTGGGTGCTGGGGATCGAACCCGGGTCCTCTGCAAGAGCAGTCAGCGCTCTTAACCGCTAGGCCATAATAGATAATCCATAACCTTTGTTGAAATTGAATTATGTTTTGGCTGTTTAATATAAATTTGTTTCTTGAGAAGGAAGGGCCACGTTCCAACTCAGAGGCAATGGCTATCATGGCTGTTAACATTATAATATACTTAGAACACAAGTACACATACTCATACACACGTGTGCATGCACATACATACATACATACATAGACACATACATACATAAGAAAGATTTGTTAGGTTGACTTGTAAGAGAAGAAAGCCATATTGTTTGTTGTCCAATGAAAAACATGAAATTTTTATAATTTGTTATAGGGTTATTTTTACAATATTAGAATAAATGTCCTAGTAACTCATAAAACAGCTGAGATCCATATGCCACCTCTTAGGCCCATTTGCAACCATTTGCCTTTAATGAACTATCTCTGAAGTTTACTATTCTTTCCCTATCCTGTCCCTTCTGGTTAATTACTCCTAAGCTGTCCCTCTGCTAAGCCTTACTGTCCCTATATTATTTACAGATCTAAAGATTGAAGATTTCCAAAAGTAGACAGGCCAAAGTTGTTTGTAGTCTTGGAACGATCCATCTTGTCTTATTATTAAGGACTTTGGAAGGATAATACTTATCCATAATCACAACAACAATCACAAAAATTATTAATTATTAAGAATTATTAACCATTATTAGTCACAACAATCATTAATAATTATTATGAATAATAATTGTCAGTAATAATAGCCAACAACAATGAACAATTTACCATTAGACTGAATTTTTATCAATTATTAATTATATTCAATAACAATAACTATTAATAACAATTACTACTAATAATTAACAACAATCTATCATTAAACTGAATAATATGCATACTATAACCCAATTAAAAATTGTTAACACTAAGGGGTATAAAACAAACATTTTCTATGAATTGAATCTATTTTTGTTTATAGTCAGTTTCTAATTAGATTTAAACCTGTAGGATTATAATGAATTAAAAGTGGGAACTCGCATTCACTCACACATACACACAGATTGAAGATGGGTTTAAAGAAACATAAAACAGTTTTATTTAAAAAATTTCTCATTTAAATTGAACCAAAATATCAATTTACGTTGTTAAAGGAACTTTTACCAATGGTCCTTTAAAAAGACAATTTATCGGAGCAAGTTTGTTTTGTTAGAACTCCAAGGCCTATAAATTCTGCTAGAAATCTATCTATCTTGTTTCCAAAATGCTGAAATCAAAAGGATGTTACCTAAAATCAAAATTTAAAGGGCATGATTTAGATGTCATGTGCTCAGTCCGGCAGCTGGTATGCATGCACAGCAGGCAGGCTGATGGTGCCAGGCCAGAGCTCAGACCATGTGTGATCAAGAATTCTGTGAGAAGAGATTTTTAAGGTGAAACACATTTTTAAAAGAGCAAGATAAAATTAAATCAACCAATTAATTTTAACTGTGCACATATATTTACTCAAAGGATATCGAGGGTACCCAGGGGTTAAGTAAAAATATTACACTTTAAGTTAAACATGCTGAGATGGATTTGAATTACTGTTAGCTAAATCCCAACCTTGGATCTACAAATAGCCAGCAGATTTTAGGTAAGAAGAGTTAGATTTAGAAAAAACCCATAAGAAGACAAGAGAGCAACACACTTTTGTTCCAAAACAGATTTTGTATACAAAATTTAAGAGAAAAATGGCCAAGGCTTGAAATTATCTGGAAGAGGCTGCTCTTGGAGGAGGACGGTTCTACGAAAGGCCAATTTTCAACAGAAAGAAGTGGGCTCAGGTCGATGAGAGCTACCAAGAGAAAATTTACATATGAACAAGTTAAGGTTGGAACTAAACTTGAGGAGCTGGTTCCTCACAGTCTTTCTTTGGCAGGGTGGAATGTAAAACCAGAAAGTTTTTCAGACCTGTAGAATTATGAAAAATTTATTTATTTATTTATTTATTTTTTGATCTTTTCAAGACAGGGTCTCCCTGTAGCCCCAGCTGTCCTGGAACTCACCTTGTAGACCAAGCTGGCCTTGAACTCACAAAGATCGGCCTGTCTCTGCCTCCCAAGTGCTAGGATTAAAGGCGTGCGCCACCACGCCTGGTGAAAAAATTGTTTTTAAGGCCAAGCATAACTGCTAAGCCTTAATATTAAATTCAGCCTTGAGGTCACTGGCTTTTATAGCCTGCAGGAGTGACCATGCCAGGAGGCACATGCCTGGAAGGCACTGGGTGCTCCCTCTGAACCAAATCAGAGGCAGGCTCTCCACATGTACAAAGCCACATGTCCTCAGACCACTGTCCCATCCACCGAAACCAGCAGGAAAGACGGCTCCACCACAACAGATAGATATCAGGAGAGAGAGAAGAAAAAGGCAAGATTTAGGGGTATGCATACCTAAGTTGTCAAGGTTTCCTTCTGCCTCACGTTTGGATGCCAATTGTGGTGTCGCCACCAAGATTTGTGGTGGGGCCCACTTAATCCTGGGACAACCCATGTGGAAAATACACGCAGGAAAGCACACCACGTGTACGCAGGCTGAGGTTCAAATGCAGAGAGAGATTTTATTCCAACATGTCAGCTTAAATATCCATCATGACTCAATCCTCAGGGCCAAATGCTAAATCTTTTCCTCACTACACTCCACCCCATGGGTGTGGCCAAGGAGGTACCATTGGCTTAGGAATGCTACCCATCTTAACTAAGTTTTCCCACAATGGAGACAGATGTCTGTCCACTGAGTCCTCTCCTTAGAATGTAGTGCTAGCCCAGTGCTAGCCAAGCATTTCCTTCATAGCCTCCTTTGTACCTAAAGTCAGGCATGTGATCCAGACTTCAAGCTCACATTCACCTACACAAGACCTCCATTCAGACGGTCTGGGGAAATTCCACTTTGCTGGCAAAGGCAGCGGCAGGTGTCTGGCTTCAGGACCAGCAGTAAGTGTAGCTGAGTTGTGTTCTGGCTACAGAAGTGGTTCCAGTGCTGTGAGCAGGTGTGAGCCCTGCCATGCCAGGGGTGGGGACATTTTCCTCATATGTGGTCTGGAGTTTTGTGAGAGCTTCCAATATTGCCTGAGATATCCAATGACATTTTAGTTTCCTAGTCCATAAGCCAGGGTCAGCTCTTACTGCTTGCAACCAGGCCTAATTCAGTTTGCCTCAGCTAGGATTTCTTGAAATCCCAATGACAAAAACAGCCTTCATCATCTATTCTGAATTTGTAAAGTCCCTGAGACTGTGCTTCTGAATGCAGTATCTCATGACACCATGAGGTAGTTCTGTGCATACCTTCACTTAGAGTGCAAACACATCTGAACTATCAAGTACCAGAAGACTTGTCCAGAGTCTGACAAGAGGATAATTCAATCCTGTGATCACAGCTAACCTCTCAAAGCAAAATGTGGGTTCCAAGGTAGACTGTGGCAGTCAGAAGGAAAATGTGCTCTGCTCCATGGTGAAGGGGGCTGAACTGACCAGGTCAGTGGTCTCTGCAGCATCCTCTTCTCCGAGGTAATAATCAGTAGCAGCTTACTAAACATATAGGTAGTGAATAGAGACACAGAGATATTACTCTGTCCAAGAAGAATTTTGCTAGATCAATGGCAGCCTAGATGACAAAAGTACCTACTGTTACCCCACAAACAGGGTCTCTGAACCCAGCTGGGGCTCAAGAGAGGCAAGTCATTGAGCAAAGTGACACATAACCAAAGCAGCTCCAAGCTGGCCTTAGACGAAAAGCCTCAGTGTACAGGCCTGCACTGAAAATACTTTTAATGCAGGTAATTTCTTTTCCATTTATTTTCAAGCACTTATTTCATTTACCCAATTCCAAGGCCAATAAATCTTAACATTAAATCTGATTTGATGTGTAGTGCAGACATTCTAATTAAGGCTAGGGTATTTTATCAGCTTCTCTAAATTGTCTTTTCTCTGGTATGCAATTTTTTTATGCTGGAGTTGATCTTTCTTTTATTCATAAGGGCTTCATTCCCATTTGTCATGGCTGCATTAACTGGGCATCTAATGAAGAATTGCATACAGAAGTCTGCATCCCATTTATTCTTGGTAGCAAAATTAATAAAGCAATGGAAAAATAGCTTCCTGTTGTGGAATGGTTTTAGCCCACCTTGACTCATCTAAAATCTATTTCACTGTGTCTTTCAGAATCAGGACTCAGCTCTAAACTTAAAGAGACAGAACTTTACCTTTCATCCACTGGCAGCCCCGTACTCTCCTCCCTTATCCATTCCGTGACTTGAAGCTCAGAAAAGGGTGGCCTTGAGTCTATTTCTTCAGCATACATTTATTGAGTACTTTCTATAGTTGATGTTCAAATATAAAAACGGTTTCATGGAGATGGGGAGATTGCTCAGTGGGCGAAGCCTCGTAAAACTGAGGGCCTGAGTTCAATTCCTAGATCTATGTGAAAAGGCTGGGCATAGTGCTGTGTGCTTGTAATCAGGCGACAGGCAGGAGGATCCCTGGAGTTCTCTAGCCAGCTAGGCTAGCCTAATTGGTAAGCTCCAGGCCAACAAGTGATGCAGTCTCAAAGGAGGCACACAGTGTTCTTGAGGTCTCACACACATGCAAATACACATGGACATGCATCCACATACATATAAACCATACCAAACATTCACACAATTAAAAAAAAACAACACAGACTTAGGGGCTGAAGACATGACTCAGTGGTTAAAGGCACTGGCTGCTCTTGCAGAGGACAGTGGTTTAATCCCCAGCACCTGCATGGTGGCTAACAACTTTCCATAACTCCAGCTCCACGGGAATCTGATGCCCTCTTCTGACTTTCACAGGCATTGCACAACACAGGTGTACTCATACACACAAAATAAAAATAAAAAATAAAATATTTTTAAAAAATGGATTTAAAGTCCATCAAATGAGTCTTGTTACCACTGGTAGCCCAATGTCTAATAGAAGAAAAATAAAGAAATCAGAAGAGGAAATGAAAAAGGAAATCAAACACTCATCCATTCAAGAGGAAAGGAATGAAAAAAGCCTCAGAAGCAGAATGGAGGAAGCAGAACAAAGAATATCAGACCTGGAAGATAACACAGAACAACTAAAAACCTCAAGGAAA
>VZQC01004746.1:1307086-1328733 GCA_009823505.1 Rhizomys pruinosus | reverse complement strand
TGCCAATTACCCAGTTGTAAGTATTTCTTGTGTAGGGCCCCCTGAGCTTTTGTACAAAGCAGTTGGGCGTAATGCATTTTGGAAACAACAACAACAACAACAACAGAAAAGACTGCATCAAAGAACTGACTGAAACAGTGAACTTCTGCTCAAAACAGTCAACTTCCCCATGGAAAATATTAAGAAAGACTAAGAGATGAAAAGCACGTTTGGCAGAATGCATGAGCTCTGGCGGGGTGGGGAAATGGGCGGGAACACGGGAAAAAAAAGAAAAAAAAAGTAAATAAAAAATGTAAAAAAATAAAAAAAATAAAAAGTTTTCTGTGCTGGAAAAAAAAGGACCAAAAAAGAAAAAAGATAAAAAAGAAAAATATTGTAGCCAAAGAGTAAGGCTAGGAGCACAGTGGACGGTGCGCATGCTCACTCCTTTTCCCTCTGGGAGGGCAATCCTCCACTAGCCCTTCTGTTACCAAGACGTTGCCAAGTATCTGCAGTGTCTTTACCTCCTCAGCTTTCTGGATACATGAATGTACTGGTTTCTTGAGCGGCCATAATAGCGAACCATCCCTTGGCTGGTAACCTGCAGGTCTAGAAGGTAGAGGGAGGCTCCAATCAAGGTTTGGGCAGGAGAGTTTCCTTCTGAGGGCTGTGAGGAAGGAAGGACTCTACTCTAGGCCCCCTTCCTTGGCCTACAGGCAGCCATCTGTGCCCAGTGTCTCTCTCATTGTCTTCCCTCTGTACAAACATCTGTATCCAAATGAACCGTCTATATAAGGACATCAGTCACACTAAGCTGAGATCCATCCTAATGTCTTCATTTTAATTTAATTCCCCATCAAGGCCCTGTCTCCAAACACAGCCACATTCTAAGGCACTGAAGGTTTGGGACACTCACATGTAAATCTTGAGGATATAAAAGGTCAGCTCAACAGTGAGTCTCTCTGAAACAGGCTTAACAACAGCTCAGAGACAGCATCTGAAGCCTTGATCAGAGCAGAATGCCAGAATTACAGGTTTAAATGGTGTTTAAGCTGTAAATTAGACCCTTTCCCTCTCTGAACCTTGTATTTCTCCTCTGTAGGGGTACCCCCCCACCTCTGTTCCTCAGTTCCAGGACTGTGTTCACCATGAAGGGACAGAGAGGGCACCAAAGGGGGGGGGCAAGAGCTTGGCTCCATCTCTTTCAAGCAGGTTGATCTTGAACTGGTTGAGTTTTGCTTCTAAAACAGGTCTCTCTATGTACCCCGGCTGGTCTGGAATTCTCTGTGTAGAACTGACTGGTTCAAACTTGTGGCCTCTGCCTCCTGACCTCTGGGATCACAGGTGTGTGCCACCATACCCAACTCATGTACTAATCTTCTGAGCTTTCAACTGAAAAGGGAATAGTAATATTAGCTACTATTAAAAAGGAACGTGGGGATTAAGGTGAGTGGCTTGGCACACAGCTGTCAGCTCCATGAACCACTAGTGGCATTAATATCATGTGTAGGAGTCGGGCTTTATATCTAGTCTCAGATCTCAGTGACTCCACTACTAGAAGGCAGGACACTCCCTGATCCCACCAAGGCCCTGTACTGTAATGAGCTGGCAAGACTTTGGGGACTCTTGTGGCATGCCTTCCCCATCCTTACCTTCCCCAGCTCCTATTCTATTTCATTCCTTGACATTAAAGTCATTAGAACTGGAGCTGCAGGTGTTTTTTTCTCACTGTATAATTTTTATATAAACTGCACAATTTTATTTTTATTGTTTAGGTATTTTTGAGGTAGGGTCTCCCTTTTAGTCCCAGCTGGCCTGGAGCTCACTCTGTAGACCAGGCTGGCCTTGAACTCACAGAGATCCTCTTGCCTCTGCCTCCCGAGTGCGGATTAAAGGCGTGTGTCACCACACCCGGCCCATAAACTGTACAATTTTAAATAGAAACTCTAATAAAATAAAAATCTCTGTAACTATCTCATTTAACACAGCTTTACAGAGAAGCTATGGAAGTTCATCCTCTTCCACGGACATCAACTGCTTGATGTCTATAGCTATCATTTAGTTGTTACTTTTCCATTTGCATCTTCATTTGGACTATAATCAACTTGAAGAAGCTAAGAGATTTCCTTACTCAGATTGACTCCTACAATGCACCAGCCCCGGTTATGTAAAATAATCCGGTTATGTCCTGTAATCCTCCCCACACCCTGATGTGGCAAGTGACCCCTGCTCTCATACCAGAGGCTCCCCCAGAGGCTCAGAGGTCACATGGCAGCCAGTGGCCTGCCAAGGATTCAAACTTACCTCTCTCTGATTCCAAAGCCACTCACCTCACCATTCTCTACCAACTCAGGAGGCTTACGAATGAATCCCTCACCTTAAGACCCTTCATTGCAAAAAATTTTAAGTGGCCTTGGTGCCCCCTTGGTGGCTCATAAGGGCTCATTCCATCAAAGGCCTATGACCCTAAGCACTTGAGTGACCTAAAGGCCTGGGTGGTTAACCCTGGCATAACAGAGCCCTCTGTACCCAGAGGACAGCTTAACCTACCATTCAAGGAGATTAGAGATATTCCTTTCTTTCCTCAAATTTACGAGTACCCCAGGCAGGCCTCAAATTCATGAAAATCCTCAGAGTGCTGGGATCACAGTGGTGCACCACCAGGACAGCCAAATCTTTAAATGAGCCCCCCAAGGGGGGACTCTGCTGAGATCGAGAGGGAACAGCCCTGAGATGGCATGCAAGATCTGGGCTTCCAACTCTGTGCCTGGGCTCCTGCTCCTGGTCAGAACACAGTGGGCCTGGGCATTCTCTGCTGTGCCCTTCTAGGAATTTCACTTCCAGGAATTTGTTTATGAAAGGGAAAAAGAAGATGACAAAAGAGGTTGAAGTTAAGGACCTAATGGGTCTTTATATAAAGTCCTTTCCAAGCAACAAAAAAAAAGTAGAAAACAATCCAAGGTCAGACACCGCCTAAAACTATCACCCCAAGTCCCAGGACATAGTCTGGATTCCACAGCTATTCTGCTCTCTCAACCCCCTGGCCAGGGGCAAGAGGGAAGCAAGAATGAGAAAGACACCACCCTAGCGTCCGTGTCACTGTCCACGTGGTAAGACGCTAGGGCCAAAGCCCATGTTCTTCTTTTCTTCTTTTCCCGGAAAAGGCCTACCTAACAGCTTCAGAAGCTGCTTAATCAGTAGCTATTCTGAGACTCACTGATCCGACTTTGGGATAATCTGAGGCTCCCCAGAGATACACTAGTTAATGCTATAGTCAGTGTTCACTCAGGGCTACTGAGCACTTGAATGTGGCTAGTCTGAACTGCAATGTGCTACAAGTGCAAAATATACTTTGTATTTTAAAGACAGTATGGAAGGAAAAAGAAATAATATCTAGATTATTTTGTTAATTAAATATTTAAATGACTTTTGGAATAAACAAAATTGAATTGAAATGAATTCCATCTGTTTTACTTTCTTCCTGTAGCCACCAGGCCATTTAAAACTGCCAGTGCAGCTCATATTATATTTTTTTGGACAGTGATGTGGAGGTTTAGAAAATTAGAGCTGGGCAGGGAGTGTAGCTCAGTGGTAGAATACTCGTGTAGCCACATGCAGGGTCCAGGGTTGGTTTCCCAGCACCACAAAACACAACACAACACAAACAGAAAGGCAGATATGAGGAGTCTCAACCCAGTAAAGATTTACCACATGAGACCACAAGGGGGCAGAACCGATTAAATTTCTTCAGCCTTGGTATTGGCTAGAAGCAGGCTCTCTCCCAGACTTTGCTTCAAAAAGTTTATATTTTCTAAACACAAGGTCTTAATATGTATCCAAGCTTGGCCTAAAATTCACAATCCTCCTGCCCCAGCCTCCCAAGTTCTAGGATTATAGGCATGCACCACAATATGCAGCTAAACTGCTTTTCTAAAATTTGTATACCCCATAATTTAAATTTGTATACCCCATAATTTTTTCTGAGAAAGTGGCCCCAAACCTTGGATTACACCCCTTGAATTGGAATTTTGAAAGTTAACATTCTAGAAGCAGGGGCTGAGGAGGCAGCTTAGCTGGAAAAGGGCTTGCCTCGCCAATATGCAGACCTAAGCTTAATTCTCGAAACCCGTGGGAAAAAAATCCTCGACCTGGTGGAACAACTTGTAATCCCAACACTTGGGAAGTAGAGGCAGGTGAGACAGGAAGTTCCCTGGGGCTAGATGGCCAGCCAGACAAGCATAATCAGAGCCCCAGACTAGTGACAGACCCCGACTTGAAAAATAAGGTTAATGGCACCCTAGGAACAAGATTTGAGGATTTTAGGTTGACCTCTGGCCTCCACCGGCATGTGCACACACATGCAAGCATAACTGCACACACACGTGCCCCTACACATACTTGTGCATCAACACACACACACACACACACATATATTCTGAAAGCATAACCAAGTAAGGTGGCTCAGACCTGAAATTCCAGCATTCAGGAGTCTAAGGCAGGAGAACTATGAGTTAGAAACCAGCCTAGGCTATAGAGTTTCTAAAAAACAAAAACAACAAAAAAATCTTCAAGTTTCGTTATGACAACTTAGTAGTGAACAGATGCCAAATTCAAGGCCTAAGTCTTGGCCCTTTCTGATATGGACACCAGATCAGGAAACACTGAGTAGAGGTCAGGTGCTGGAGGAAACTTAGTGCAGGGAGAGATGCACAGGAATGGGTACAGAGGAATGGAGAGTGGGAGAGCCTACGGTATCCTCATTTCCATCAAATACCAATCTGAGTATAAATTGGCACCATTTTCCGGGGGTTGGTTTATATGTATATACTAAAGTCTATAAAATTACCATATCCTTTGACGTAGATAATTCCATTTCTAATAGTATCATAAGGAAATTTTTATTTTATTTTATTTTATTTTTAATTTTTTATTAATTTTATTTATTTCTGTATGTGTATGAATGTACTGTCTGCATGCAAGTTTGTGCACCCGTGTGTGCATGCCGCGGAGGTCAGAAGAGGGTCTCGGATTCCCCTGGGCTGGAGTTCTCCTGGATTGGGTTTCAGCGGTTCTTGGCCACCATGTGGGTGCTGGCGATCGAACCCGGGTCCTCTGTAAGAGCAGTCGGTGCTCTTAACCGCTAGGCCATCTCTCCAGCCCCTCATAAGGAAAATTTTAAACTACACAAATATCTGATTATAAAGCTATTCAGGTAGCACTACAAAGGAGGGAGGGGAAGAGAGAGAGAGACAGAAACGTAACTGGCCATTAATAAAGGGTTAGTAAAATTTGATTAACCGAGCAGGGCGTGGTGTGCCACCTTAATCTTCGCACTTGGGGGCAGAGGGCACGGCAGATCTCTGTAGTTCAAGGGCCACTCTAGTCTACTAGTGAGCTCCAGGGCCAGCTGGGACTAAAGGGAGACTCTGTCTCAAAAAGACAAAAAAAAAAAACAAATTGATTAACCGAGTGTGGAATATTTTGCAACTATTGAAAGATATTTATAATAAATTCTGAGAAGAGATCCAGCTACAGAATTTATTATATTATATTTAGGCAAAACAGAAAAAAATTATATTTCAAAGGCAGCAATATGAAAAGATTACTCTCCAAAAGATTAACTATCTATCATCTCTGGACAGTAGGACTCTGGGTGGTCTGTAATTTTTTTTTTTTAATTACAGGCACTCACCTGTAATCATAACACTTGGGGGAGGGGAAGGGGTAGGCAGATCAATAGTTTAAGCCCAGCCTCATGTACAGTGCAAATTTGAACACAGTGAGGGCCACACGGAGCACCTTTCTCAAAATAATAAACAATAAATAAAATATAAATGAAAAAACTCAAGTTATTTTAGAGCCGTCTACCTAGTCTTCTTACCACCTATGGGAATTCCCTCCCTCAAACACTATTCTAACACCTTGCTATATAAAGAAGTGCCAGCGAGTGTGGTGGCGCATGCCTTTATCCTATCATTTGGAGGGCAGAGGCAGGCGGATCGTTGTGAGTTTCAAGGCCAGCCTGGGTCTAAAGAGTACATTCAGGACAGCTGGGGCTACAGGAGAGTCTTTTCTCGAAAAGGCAAAAAGAAGAAGAAAGAAAGAAAGAAGGAAAGAAGAAAGAAAGAAAGAAGAAAGAAAGAAGAAAGAAGGAAAGAAGAAGAAAAAGGAGGAGAATAAAGACGCGGGCGGGGAGGAGGAGGAGGAGGAGGAGGGAGGAGGAGGAGGGAGGGAGGAGGAGGGAGGAGAGGAGGGTAGTACGGGGACTAAGGCGGGGAGACCCTGCAAGAAGCAAGTTAGTAGTCGTAGTACGTACCGGAACATAAAGGGAAGACCCTGTCTCAATAGTACAAAAAAAAAAAAAAAAAAAAAAAAAAAAAAAAAAAAAAGTACCAAAGCAAACTAAGGGTAGAGGCGCAGAGCTATAAATTCCAGGATCAAGAATTCAAGGGCAGCCAGGGCAAAGGAAGTTCAGCCTTGTGCCACAGTCCTTCATGTTCCCTTCCCAGCGGTTCTGTATCTGTCTCTTCCCAGGGCCTGTTCGGCCTGCCCGGTTACTGGAAAACCCAAGGTCCAGCCTTGGCTAGGATTTGGAGTCGTCTGAACCAAGATCCAAAGGTTAAAAATGACCGAGACCAAGTACCAGGCTGGGAACTCAGGCCTGGAGGCCGGATTGCAGACTTCTTGTGAGGAGAGTAATCCGCAAAATAGATTCCAAGAGAGAGCCCAACGCGGCCCAAAGGGCCGGTGGTCTGGTGCAGCAAATCCCCAACCCACCCCCGCCTCGGTGAGGAGCGTGGACGCCAAGGCTCTCAATTTGGTCCCTCTACAGCCGCCGTCGGGGTGCGCGCCCCGCTCTTGTCACGTGACCGAGGCTTGCGCTGTAGAAGGAAGCCCAACGCAGTGGGGTCCGGGACTGGACGGAGAGCCGGCGGAATGGAGGCGACTTTGGAGCAGCACTTGGAGGACACGTGAGTAGGGCGGGGAGTTTCATCCTGCCTGGAACTTTGCGGGGGTTGAGCTGGACCCAGGGCGCGAACTGCAGTGTCTGCGGGGCGGTGGGAGACGCGCTGGGCGGGCGCGGAAGTGAAGCGTAGCCTGGCTCCGCACTCTTCCTTCCCGAGAGAACGCCTCCCCGGCCCAGCCAGAGAGGCCCAATCCGCTGTCGGGTCTGCGTGGGAAACGGATCGACTCCGGGGAAGGCTGTGCAAAGTCCAACCCTGCATTGTAAATACTTAACCGGTCGGTCCCGCGTGTGAGAGCTTAGGAAGTAAAGGTTTTCCGCTGTCTTCGTAAAATTCAAAATAGGAAACCAGTGGCTTACTAGGAGACTCGTTTCTCAGCAGAGCCCTGCGGCTTCTCATGTCCCCTCCGAAGGCAACTACTGCTATTCCTTGGTTTTTCAACAGTTGTTTAAAATGAGTTGCTCTACCGAAGCAAGCACAGATACCAAGGCTAACAAAATTGTACACACTGAAGTGTTTATGGCCCTCTGAAGCTCAGTGGTATGTGGCACAATCTTTTCTCTCATTAGAGAGAAAAACATTTTTTTTAACGAACTTAAGTTTTTTTTTCTTGGGTGGGTAATAATTTTAGGTTGGGCTGGAGAGATGGCTCAGTGGTTAAGAGCACCGACTGCTCTTGCAGAGGACCCGGGTTCGATTCCCAGTACCCACATGTTGGCTTAATAACCGTCTTTAACTCCAGTTCCAGGGGAATCCAACGCCCTCTTCTGACCTCCGCGGCATTGCACGACACGGGTGCACCAACTTACATGCAGACAGTACACTCATACACATAGAAAAAAATAATAATTTTAGGTTGACTTGAAACGCTTAATACTTGATCCCCAGTGAACCTATTTATGCTATAATAATTTAAACATGTCCTTATATAATCTGGTTTCTCTCTCTTGTGTTCCTGAAATTAGAATGAAGAATCCTTCTATTGTTGGAGTCCTGTGCACAGATTCACAAGGACTTAATCTGGGCTGTAAGTATCTTATACCAACCTCCCTTTGAGGTTGACTGGGAGTCTGTTTTGCTACTATTTTCTATTTTTATTCCTGTTACCTTGCACTTCAGGTGATCCCTAAATAAAATTCAAAAATTGAAATCTTCAAATTATTTTTTAAGGTAGAAATGTTCCCTCCCATTCTAGCAGAAAATAGTAATTGTCCCTACTAAAATGGTATTTGAATAATTTTAAAGTGGTCTAGAAAAGGGTATAAATACGGACAAATGTTATTGAATGCATTCCATATACAGTGACTGTTGGGCTATTATATACATTGTTTCCTAAATTATCATAACCCTGAAATGTGGATGGTGCTGTTTGTTGGTACAACCACTTTTTATAAGTTAGTGGCAGTAAAACAAGGGTTTCAGAGTTAGACAGGTCTGATTCCAACCCCAATCTCCTATTTGCTACCAGTGTGTGCTAAGACCAGAAAGAAACTGTGGTGTCCTTCGCTTCTTCACTGGATTGTTGCTTAATGATGGTAATAGAGGAGTGCTTTGCACTTTACAAACAACACATCAAAAGAACCCTTTGTGGGGCTGGAGAGATGGCCTAGTGGTTAAGAGCGCCGACTGCTCTTGCAGAGGACCCAGGTTCGATCCCCAGCACCCACATGGCGGCTGAGAACCGTCTTTAACTCCAGTTCCAGGGGAATCCAACGCCCTCTTCTGACCTCCGCGGAAAAACCTACATGCAGACAGTACATTCATACACTTAGGAAAATAAATAAAAATTAAAAAACAAAACAAAGCTGAGCGTGGTGGCGCACGCCTTTAATCCTAGCACTCGGGAGGCAGAGGCAGGCGGATCTTTGTGAGTTCAAGGCCAGCCTGGTCTGCAGAGTGAGTTCCAGGACAGCCAGAGCTACAGGGAGACCCTGTCTCGAAAAGACAAAAAAAGGGGACTGGAGAGATGGCCTAGCGGTTAAGAGCGCCGACCGCTCTTACAGAGGACCCGGGTTCGATCCCCAGCACCCACATGGCGGCCGAGAACCGTCTGAAACTCCAATTCCAGGAGAACTCCAGTTCCAGGGGAATCCGAGACCCTCTTCTGACCTCCGCGGCATTGCACGACACGGGTGCACAGACTTGCATGCAGACAGTACATTCATACACATACAGAAATAAATAAAAATAAAAAAAAAAAACCAAAAAAAAGAACCCTTTGTGGTAAAGACATTGAGATCCAGAGCTAAGTAATTTGCCCTAGGTCATACAGCTAATAAGTGGTTGAGGAAGGATTATTTTCACCTGACTCCAAAGCTTCTTGATCACAATATTATAAAACACTAAGCTCAGTAAATTGTAGCAATTACAGATAAGAAAATAAGTCCAAAAAAGGTAAATAACTAAATTAATAGCAGACCTAGTAAACCAGGAATGCTACTATTGCAGCAATTTTTAACAGCTCTGAATTTTTGATGAAGGGAAACTGACAGAAATAATAATGTTAACTTAGTTTTGTTTTATACATAAGCCAGTCATTTGGAGAAAGTAGTAGTTTTTATTTATTTTTTAAGCATGTCCCATCCTCACCAATGGGAAGACTGAAACTCACATGTGAAAAATCTAACATTGAATGAGTAAAACCTTCAAGGTCTGAAATTACTGTTTACAGCAGCCTTCTGGATCCCACTATCTGGCCAGTGCATGTTTTTTGTAGGGAATAAAACAGTGAATCTGAACATTTTGTTATGGTTGTCTGTTAACTACTACTAGTTTCAGATGTAAGTATGCTTGCATGACCTTTATAGGACTGTTGTAAATTTAGTGATTATTATTTTGTACCTAGAACCTAACTTTTCGTTCATAAATACAGGCTAAAGCAATGGTAAAAGACTTCTGTGGATATTTTAAACATCTCAGCTAGCTTATGTTAGCAGAAGTACTTGTTCACAGAATATCCACATGTGCTGATATTACAGCTGATTCCCAAGTCAAGACTTTTCTGTTTGTTGTGGTTTAAAAAGAAAAAGCAAGTTTTCCATAAAGAATTAGTCTCAACAACTCCCTTATCTTCATTGGCTGCTTTTTGTCACTCACACCTCTGAATTTTTTCTTACTAGTTTTAGCAAGGTTCCTATAAAATACATTTATGCCTATCAGATTGACTTGAATTACAACTTCCTTATATACTTGAGAAAGTGTGTAGAGATGGTGATGGGAATGGCTTTGAATCCACATGTCATTTATGACTCTATTCACTTAAGAACTATGGCCAGGCTTTCTCAATGATGTAATCAGCTGAGTATTTGGTGGGGATCATTTCATGTCAGTCCATAAGCCGAACTTTCTTTTTGTGAGTAATTCAGTTGGAGATATGACTATAGGTTGATATTCATTCAGACAATTAGATAATGATTTCATGTCTATTTTCTAGGTCGTGGTACCCTCTCAGATGAGCATGCTGGGGTAATATCTGTTCTAGCCCAGCAAGCAGCTAAGCTAACTTCTGACCCCACTGATATTCCTGTGGTGTGTTTAGAATCAGATAATGGGTGAGTGCCTATCAGTGCACATCCTTTTGGTACAGAAAAATCCCCAGGGATTTTGACTGGGCTCTATGTTCATCAGTGATTCAGGACGAGGTAGATTACTTTGAAACCCAAGGTGCTTTCAAGACACATGGCAGGCATTCACTTTAAAATGAAGAGTAACTGGGGCTAGAGAGATGGCTCAGCAGTCAAGAGCACTGACTGCTCTTGCAGAGGACCCGGATTCGATTCAGAACCATCTTAGGCTGGGCGTGGTGGCACATGCCTTTAATCCCAGCACTTGGGAGGCCATCCTGGTCTACATGGCGAGCTCCAGGCCAGCTGGGACTAAAGGGAGACCCTGTCTCAAAACAACCAAAAAAAAAAAAAAAAGAGTAACCATTAACGTGAACTGTGAGTCTACCAAGAAAAGGAAATCAGTACAAAACATAAGACGATTAGTGTGCAAGAGTCTAAAACAATAGAAATGTTAAAGATACAAAGTAAAAGCCGGGCGTGGTGGTGCACGCCTTTAATCCTAGCACTTGGGAGGCAGAGGTAGGCGGATCTTTGTGAGTTCAAGGCCAGCCTGGTCTACAGAGTGAGTTCCAGGACAGCTGGGGCTACAGGGAGACCCTTGTCTCAAACAGACTGAAAACAAAAAAAAAAAAAAAAAAAAAAAAAGATACAAAGTAAAGTACTTTTAAAAATGTTCAATGAAGCAGGGTATGATGGCATACACCTTTGATCCCAGCACTTGGGAGGCAGAGGCAGGTGGATCTCTGTGCGTTCAAGGCCAGCCTAGCCTACATAGTGAGATAGTAAATTCCAGCCCAGCTGGAGCTACAGGGAGACCCTGTCTCAAAATAAAATAAAATAAAAGGCTCAATGAAAAAAGTCAGAATACTAAACTACTGAGCCAAACAAAGAGTGCTTATCCCACAATCATGAGGACCACCCAACTTTGGATCCCAGCACTCATGAGAGAAGCTGAGCATCCCCATAATTACCTCCAACCTCAGCTCCAAAGGAGGCAGATACCAGGATTGCTGGGGCTCGATGGCTTGCAGCCTAGCACAGAAAATGAAAGCCCAAGTTCAGGGATAAACCCTGAATAGGCAGAGATAGGGGAGAATACTCAGTGCCCTCTTCTGACTTCTGAGCATCCACATATGTATGTGCACTCCCCACAGTTGCATGTGTACACTCACACAGACATACAAATGAATGAATAAAATAAACCTCTAAATCTATGAACATTGATCAGTTTTGGGGGCAGGGAAGAAAAGATTATGTAGTTAGAACCAGGAGGGGGCTGAAGAGATAGCTTAGAGGCTAAGTGCACTTAGAGCTCTTGCACAAGACCTGAGTGCAGTTCCCAGCACTCACATGGTGGTTAACAGCCATCTCTAACTGCATTGCCAGGAAATCTGACATCCTCTTTTGGCTCCTGCAGGCATTGCACAACATGGCATACTGATATACATGCAAGCACATAAAATAATTATTTTTTATTAATTAGAACCAGGAGCCAGCAAGATGGCTCAGCCAGTAAAGCTCATGCCACCAAGCCTGACAACCTGAGTTTGATCTGTGGGACCCACATCTCTGACCTCCACATGCGTCTACACATAGAAAAATAAATAATAATTAGGGGCTGTAAAGATGGTTCAGCAGTTAAAAGCATGAAATGAACTGTCTTCTAAAAATCACTAGTTTGGGTCCCAGCACCCACATGAGGTGGCTGCAAACTGCCTGTTAACTCCACCTTTCAGGTATCTGATGCCCTCTTCTGGCCTCCTCAGGCACTCATCATATACTTCCAGCATACATAAAATAATGAATTTAGTCTAAAAATTAGAACCAGAAGCTAAGGATATAATACAGTGCATAAATCTAAATCCAACAATGCCAAATCCTCCAGGAAACAGATACTAACAGTAGGATTAGGAATTTATTTCATTTCTATGTTTTATAACTAGACTTGCCCATTTAATCCTCATAGGTGCTTTTTATTTTTCTTATAGAAAGAGGATTTATTTTGTCTCATGGTTTCAGAAAGTAGTGCCCTTTATGGATGAAAAAGCATGGCAGAGATTATGATGGAAAGGTCCTGTGGCTGGCACTCCTCACATCTGAACTGACCAAGAAACAGAGCAGGGACTGCTCATAGATGCCTTTTTATATATAAACTTTACTATTTTGTATCTTTTTTTTGGGGGGGGGTCTTTTTGAGACATGATCTCCCTGTAGCCCCAGCTGTCCTGAAATTCACTCTGTAGACCAGGCTGGCCTTGAACTCACAAAGATCCCCTGCCTGTGCCTCCCAGGTGCTAGGATTAAAGGCCTGTGCCACCACGCCTGGCTTTGCTATTTTGTATCTTAAACCAAATGTCTGTATTACACTTAAGTTCCATGTGTTAAAGAGTTTACTGTTTTCCTTTTTTCCTTTCAGGAACATTATGATCCAGAAACATGATGGCGTCACAGTGGCAGTGCACAAGATGGCATCTTGACAGCTCCTTTCAGTTCTTCAGCAGCCTGCCATAGGGATTCAGTCCTACTTCCGCTAATTAACCCTTAATTATTGAAGTTCTAGAAGTTAGGCCATTCATTTAATATACAATGTGCACTTTCCTATTTATATGATAACCAGATGTAAGATGTTAGTTAGAAAGGATCATAGTTGTGCCTTTGATCCCAGCACTTGGGAGGCAGAGGCAGGCGGATCTCTGCGAGTTCAAGGCCATCCTGGTATATAAAGCAAGTTCTAGGTCAGCTGGAGCTACAGGGAGACCCTGTCTCAAAAATAACAACAACAACAAAAAAAGAATCATAGTTGCTTTGTTTGGGCTTTTGTCGTTTTGCCTTTTGGAGGTCATCTTACTTTGTAGCCAAGTGTAGCCTAGACCTGTACGGTCCAGACTAACCTCAAATATGTGGTCTTCCTGCCTCAGACTTGTGGGTGCTGGGATTACAGGTGTTTGTCACCAAGGTCCAAGACACTTTGTATATCGGACTTTGTTGTGATCAATAAATCTGTTCAGAGGAAAGTTTGGCTCTTTTCTGGATTCTGTAACCTCTTAATACTATTTTTTTTCAGTTATCAATTGTAAATTGTTTTTTACAAAAAGATCTCTTTCAGAAGCTCCTTGAAGTACATGGACCAAGTATTTCCTCACCCTAAGTAACAGAACAGCTAATACCATCTAGCTAGAATTAAGTCCTTATTACATACCAGGAAATTATTTCTCATTGTATAATGCAATAGGTACTCTTAGTTGCCATAATTTTTTTAGTGCACAAATTAATGAGTTTCGTGATAATCCTGTTGTACATGTGCATTGTTGTACTTACTGCCTTATGTTTTTGTTAAGTAAGGCTGGGGGATTAGCATAGTCACCATCTGGACTCTAGACCCAACTAAAGGCCTGCTATTTTAATACCCAGACCATTAAAGAAATAGGCCTGGTTGGCCAAAAATAGAAAACTCTTTTTACTATTTGAAAGTAAAGGCAATGTCTTCTTTTCAACCTTCTGTCCTTCTCAACAGAATGGTGCACAAGTGGGCACAGAGGACTTTTGTTTTTCATATATGCACATATACATAGTCACTTTTTTTTTTCCTGTGCATATGGTGTGTGTCAGTGATTGGGAGTTGGTTCTCTACTACCATGGTTCTGGGTATCAAATGCAAGTTATCAAGCTGTGCAGTGAGTGCTTTATCCACTGAGCCATCTTGCCTGTTCCAACTTGTACTTGAATAGTTCCTACTGCTCTTTAGCAATTTAACATTTAATATAAAAAAAAATGTCCAGGATATTAGTCTAAGGTGCTATGTAAAGGATTTGAATAAGATACTTCCAGCTGGGACTGGAGAAATGGTTCAGGAGTTAAGAGCACTGGCTGCTCTTGCAGAGGACCCAGGTTCAATTCCCAGCACAGCTAACAGCTGTCTGTAACTCCAGTCCTAGGTGACCTGACACACTCTTCTGACTTCCTCAGGCATTGCACAACATGAGTGTACTTCCATACATAACAAAAAATTTAATTTTTTGTGTTAAGCAGGAGGTAAAAAGGGTGGGGTGGAGGACAGGTTGGCTAACTCAAAGCAGCAATGTCTTTAACAGTCCCAGGCTTAGCTACGCATGGTGGCTCAGACCTGTCACCCCAGCACTTGGAAGCTAAGGCAGGGAGGTTGCTTTTCATTCAAGGTTAGGAAAAAATGTATATATCCTGGACTAAGCTCGTTTTTTTATTTTTATTTTTTTTATTTTATTTACTTTTTTGTTTTTTGAGACAGGGACTCCCTGTAGCTCTGGCTGTCCTGGAGCTCACTCTGTAGACCAGGCTGGCCTTGAACTCACAGAGATCCACCTCCTGCCTCCAGAGTGCTAGGATTAAAGGCATGTGCCACTACGCCCGACCCTCGAGATCATTTTTTTTTTTTAAAGGAGAAAAATTCCTTGTTCCAATTCCTAGCCCAAAGAGCCATTTAAATAAACAGGCTCTTCAGTCCCAGGCTGGCCTTGAAATCACTTCAAAGATGACCCTGAACATTTGATCTTTCTGCCTCCCTTCGAAAGTGCTGAGATTTTAGGGGAGGGGAATCTAAATATGATCAAAATATCTTATCTGTGAAGACCAGAAGAGGGTGTTGTTCCCTGGAGCTGGAGTTGAGGCAGTTGTGAGCTGCTTAATGTAGGTGCTCTTCACTGAACTGGGTTCTCTGCAAGAGGAAGAGCAGCTATGTGCTCTTAACCACTGAGCCATCTCTCCAGCATGCTGGCTTTTAAGAACACATCTTTAGTAAGATCTTTGTTGTGTACTAAATATTTACTGAGCAATTTATATGCAGTTAGCTCATTTAGTCTGTATTGTCCCCATTTTAGGGAAGGGTATCTCAGCAAAATAAATAGCTCAGTACCAAATACAAGCAAGGCAGGAAAAGGAGAATGAGGAACATGACTGGATTTTCTAATCTAAGTGGTAGAATTAGTACAGAAAGAACAGAAGAATGGTGACTGGGTTTGATTGCAGATATGCTGAATTTATGACAGAGGACATCCTAGTGGTGGCAATGTTCAATCACAGTGTAAATGCTATGTACTAGGCACAGTTCTAAACCTTCAGGAGCCTCTCACCCATTACATTCCGAACAAAAGTCAAAGTTCGTAGCATGCAAGATTCAGCTCCTGCTTATGCTTCATGGGACATGCTACATCTGCTTTTCCCAGATCACCTGTTTACTAGTATTTGGCACAGAGGAGACAACAGTTTATTGAATGACACATATTTTCTCATGGGGAAAAGTATATTCAATATATTAATAAAACAAGACATGATGCAAAGAACAGGGCTGGAAATGACTGATCTAGTCTGTTCAGAACTCAAGCTGAAGTAAAGTTATTTGCATGGGGTTTCCCAAACCTATCCCCTATGAAGGTTAATTTTGTGTGTGAACTTGACTGAGCTATGAGATACTAAAATGCTTGGGTTAAACATCTCTGGGTGTGTCTGTAAGGGTGCTTCTGAACAAGACCATTCAACTCAGTAGACTGAATGATAAAGATTGCCTTCCGTAAGGCAGGTGGGCCTCCTGTAATCCACTGAAGGCCTGAATAGACAAAGCTTACATTATTTTTCTCCATTTGTTTGACTGTTTGAACTTTGTTTCCTGCTCTCAAATTATATATAGCTAGAACTTATACTGTCATTTCTTATTACCTTCTTACTTGGAATGGAACTTTACCATGGACCTAGGTCTGCAGCTTGCTGACTGCAGATGTTGGGTATCTCAGCCTCTATAATCATATTCACCAATTCCTTATAGTAAATCTTACTGTCCTCACTTCCACTGTCAACTGGTTCTGGCTCTGGAGAATATTATTTCTCTAGAGGACCTAGAAATACAATTCCTCAGTTTTGATGACTCACTAGGATGCAAAAGATCCAGTATTTCCTTGTAATCATTCATTATGGTGAAAGAATCAACAAAAGGAAACAGTGAATGGGACAAAATGAAGACAAAACAAGGAACAAACTTCCAAGAATCTTCCTTCAGTGGTCTCACATAGAATGTACTTAATTCCTCTAGCAATGAGTTGTGATAACTGAGGAAGTTCACTAGACCCTGAGGGAGACTAGTCACATAAGCAATTTCTACCACTGCATAAACTTCCCTATTCCCAGAAGGGAGTGTTAAAGTGTAAGGCACATTGTTTGGGCCTTAATAGGTGCAATGATACATTCATCACTTAGCAAATGATGGAAATTCTCCTGAAACTTAAGTTCTCAAATGCCAGCCAGAGGCCAACCTTGTAAACCAAATTAAAAAAAATATTTTATTATTTGTATGTGAGTGTATTGCCTGCATGTATGTAAGTGCACCTATGTTGTGCAAGGCCCATAGAGGTCAGAAGAGGGCCTCAGATTCCCTGGAACGGGAGTTTCAGACAGTTGTTAGCTGCCATGTGGATGCTGGAAACTGAATCAGGGTCCTGTCCAAGAGCAGCTAGTGGTCTTAACCACTGAGCCATCTCTCCAGCCCCAAGCTAAACTGTTTAAAGGATAAGACTAAAGAAAGACAATGAAAGGTTTGGCTAAAAACTTTCTTAATTCGAGCTGGGTGTGGTGGCGCATGCCTTTAATCCTAGCACTCGGAGGCAGAGGCAGGCAGATCTTTGTGAGTTCAAGGCCAGCCTGGTCTACAGAACAAGTTCCAGGACTTGGAACTATATTAAACTCTTGGGTCCCAAGAGCTGAAAATTATTCATAGGTTGTCCTTGCTTTAGCCTCTCATGTGCTGAGATACAAGTGTGAACCACCAAACTCAGTGCAATAAGAACTATTCTTTTAATTTACTATTTTTATTTTATGTGTATGAGTGTTTTCTCTGCATGTTATATAAGAGCACCTGTGTTGTGCAATGCCCTCAGAGATCAGAGAGAGCATTCTGAAGTCACAGAAAGTTGTTAGCCACCATGTTGCTGCTGGGAACCAAACCTGGGTCTTCTGCAAGAACAGCCAGTGCTCTTAACAACTGAGTCATCTCTCCAGCCCCATAAAAACTATTCTTAATCCTCATAACAATCCAACAAAATAACCACATTTTATAGCTTTGGAAACAGATTCAAAGAGGGTAACTTGCCCAGAGTTTCAATACATTAAAAATGCAAAGTTGAGATTCTAACCAAGTCAGCACTTCCCACTATCCCTAAACGCTTCTGATCAATATAGTTATATGAAAAGTCTGTATGAAGGGCATCATATATGAGAACTTTGCAGCCCTCTTAGCCTTTGAATGACTCCACCCCATTTCAAATCTGGTCTGAGGCCTTAGAACCAGAGCTCTCAGTATCAAGCTCAAACTTATTTCTTGTGACTGAAATCACAGCGCTGCTTTAAAAGAGCTGTAAGTGGATAGCTCAGTAGTTAAGAGCATCACTTGCTCTTCCAAAGGACTTGGGTTCATTTCTCAGCACCCACATGGAGGCTCACAGCCATCTATATCTCCAGTTCCAGTTCCAGGAGCTCCAACACCATCTTCTGGCCTCTGCAGGAATAGCATGCACATGGTATTCTTACATACATATAGGAAAAACATACATATAAAAAATAAAAAAAAAATTGTTTAAAAAAAAAAGTAAAAACTGTGCTACCAAAGACATTGCAATCAGTCCCATAGATAGTTACTAAAAAATTTTCATGAGCATACAATTATCAAAGAGCTCCTTGAAAAAGTATTCCTAGCTGGGCATGGTGGCACACACCTTTAATTCCAGCACTTGGGAGGCAGAGGCAGGTGGATCTTTGTGAGTTCAAGGCCAGCCTGGTCTACAGAGTGACTTCCAGGACAGCTGGGGCTACAGGGAGACCCTGTCTCAAAAAGAAAAAAAAAAAAAAAAAAAAAAAGCATTACTTTCCCCCCGGGGTTGGCCGTCTGCTGAGTATCTGATCTCCACCACCACATACCTGCACAGTCCTTCCATGGCTACATTTACTGAGTGTCTTTATGAACACTAAGCTTTCCTTCTGCAAGCATTTTAACCAAAAAAAAATAGAGTTGGGTGTTAAAAGGGGATGAGAAAGAAATCTCTTGCTTTTGACTTATTATTTATGTACCTGTTTTGTTTTGTTGGGTTTTTTTGTTTTTGTTTTTGTTTTTTTGGTTTTTTTTTTTTGGTCTTTTGAAGATAGGGTCTCCCTGTAGCCCCAGCTGTTCCTGGAACTCACTCTGTAGACCAGGCTGGCCTTGAACTCACAAAGATCCACCTGCTCCTGCCTCCCAATGCTAGGATTAAAGGCGTGCACCACCATGCCCAGCTTGTTTTGTTTTTTTGAGACAGGGCCTCCCCGTAGCCCCAGCTGGCCTGAGACTCACTATTCAGACCAGACTGGCTGGCCTTGATCTCCCAGAGATTTGCCTGCCTCTCCCTCCTGAACGCTGGGCTTAAAGGCATACACCACTAAGCCCAGCTTGAAATCTCTTGCTTCTTTTAAAAAAACTTTTATTTATTATTTTATGTGTATGAGTGTACTGTCTGCATTTAGGTAGGTGCACCCCTGTCATGTAATGCGGTGGAGGTCAGAAGAGGGTGTCGGATTCTAGTTAAAGACAGGTCTTAGCTGCCATGTGGGTGCTGGGAATCAAACCCCAGTCCTCTGCAAGAGCAGTCAGTGCTCTTAACTGCTGAGCCATCTCTCCAGCCCAAAACCTCTTGCTTTTAAAAGAGATCATTAATAAATGTGCAGATTTCTAGATCAGGCAAGGAAAACATACTTTGACTTAAAATACAGTTTTGGGTTTTTTTTGGTCTTTTCGAGACAGGGTTTCCCTGTAGCCCCAGCTGTCCTGGAACTCACTCTGTAGACCAGGCTGGCCTTGAACTCACAAAGATCCTCCTGCCTCTACCTCCCAAGTGCTAGGATTAAAGGCGTGCGCCACCACGCCCGGCTAAAATACAGTCTTTTTAAAATCTGGAATGCTGGTGTGGGGAGATCAAAGATACTTTCTTGTTGACTTTTTTTTAATGTGGAACAAAGGAAGGAAATTGGACTACAGTGTTGAATTATACAGGAGACTCAGCCTTAATCAGTTGCAAATGCAGTAAGAAAAAAGTTTCACTAACATTACTGTAAGTATACATCCTCCATGAAGGGAAGCAGATATCAGAAAAGCAATTAAAGCAGGACCAAAAATCCCAAATTAGTCATCATACTAGTCTGTGACCATTCAAGCAAGCTGAACTGTGTGTGTGTGTGTGGCATGTGTGCCCCTCTGTGCACTACTAGGAACTGGATTTAGGCTCTTACACATGCTAAGCATGTACTCTACCATTGAGCTACATCCCCAGTTCCAAGACTGCCATTTGTGGTCCAATAAATATATTTCTTACCTCTGGATGAGATTTGTATTTCTCTTGCAAAATAAGCATCTCTTGGAAGTCTCTGAGGAATTCTGGACAAGCATTTTAAAATTCTGGAACCCCATCCCCCAGCCTTGAGATGTCACAGGAAGGATTTTCTCCTTGGTTTACTCCAATAACTACTTTTGACCTATGGTGAAAAAGTCTACTTTGTGGTCAGCCAGGAAGGCTGGCCCAAGTTGCTCTCGAGTTACAGCTTTTCCTCCTCCCTCAGGAAGTAAAGTCCACTGGCAGGAGTGCCTGATCGGGCTCTGCCCTGCTAAACCACAAGGCTGGCTTTTCAGAGCAGCAGAATAAAATGCCTTAGGAAAAGAGTAACATTTTAGGAAATATCATAACTAGTTTTACCTTGAAATTTTCCTTGTCTGTGGATGATTGTTTTGCTGAACACACCAAAGGTAAGGTGAAAATGGGGTTGGGTGTTGGTTTGGTTTTCTCTGGCATCTAAAGGAACTGGTATCTCTCCCTGAGCAGCCTGACCACTGAACAGCCATTACTTACACACACACACACACACACACACACACACACACACACACGCAGAGAGAGAGACAAAGACAGAGACAGAGAGACAGAGAGAGAAACAGAGACAACGACAGAGACACAGAGACAAAGACAGACGAAACAGAGGAGGTGGGGGAACTGGCTGTTTCTCCTCAGTGGAAAGCTGCCTTCAGGCTGGCAGTAGGAAGTGAGTATAACGCCCATTGCACCCACTTGTCAGAACACATCCATTTTCTTTTCACTATCTCTTTATGTATAGGTATTTATCTACTGAACTGTTGTGTGTGAAGGGAGCAGACATTTCAATCTTTTGAATACTTAAGCATTTTTCTCCGAAGGTCAAGAAATAGTCTCTTGCAGAATCCTAAGACACCAAAATTTTAACCTCCATACAGCACCCTCTATTACAGTTCACATTCACGATTCCCAGTTGGCCTTCCCAACTTCTTTTCCTGATCTAGTATCCATTCAAGAAACAGATAGTAGCAGAGGATGGTTGTGCATTCCTTTAATCCCAGCACTTAGGAGGCAGAGGCAGTGGATCTCTGTGAGAGGTCCATTTGGCAGCCTGGCCTACATAGCAAAAAGAAAAGAAACACCTTGCACTTTGTTGGCATATCCATTTAGTTAAGTTACCTAAAATAAATACAATGTAACAAATACTATATAAAGGGCCTTTCTAAACCCAATTTCTTCTTTTTAAAAATATTTTATTTATTTATTTTTTTATTGATGTTTTGTGTTGTATATCCCAAATCTAATTGGCTATTAGCTCTCTCCTTGGAGGAATAACCCATGGCTGATGCCACAAGCTTACATCCTCTAATGGTTAGGAGATGTTATAAGCCATAGTAAGATCCTGTTATATTTAACAGAAAAAAATGTAATTCATGGATTAACATACCATCCAAACATCTGCATCGATACCAAAGTAACCTACCATAACAATTAGTACTGTTTAAATACCTATATATCTAATTGCTTGTGCTTCATTAGTAGGATCGAAAGGTTATTCCTGGACAAACTGTCAGCCCATGAAAGGAAACAGCCAGAATTGACCAGAGTCCAAGACACCAGCTCCAGAGAAAGTAGACTGTTTTGCTTCTCATCGACCTGTGCCCCTTTTCTAAGCCTAGGGAAAAATCTGCGGAAGAGGGGCCATGGTAGAATGTAAGGGCTGCGATTGGGGTGAATGGTGAAACTACAGCAATATAGTCTGGACACTCATTTGATCAACTTGATTG
>VZQC01004746.1:1289920-1306812 GCA_009823505.1 Rhizomys pruinosus | reverse complement strand
TTTTATTTATTTCTGTATGTGTATGAATGTACTGTCTGCATGCAAGTCTGTGCACCCGTGTCGTGCAATGCCGCGGAGGTCAGAAGAGGGTGTCGGATTCCCCTGGAACTGGAGTTCTCCTGGAATTGGAGTTTCAGATGGCTCTCGGCCGCCATGTGGGTGCTGGGGATCGAACCCGGGTCCTCTGCGAGAGCGTCGGTGCTCCCAACATTTTTTAATGTGTATGATGTATTGCCCACATGTATGTAAGCATGCCCGTGTCATGCAATGCCCACAAAAGACCTCCAGGGGAGTCAGGTCTACTAGAACTGGGGTTATGAATGATTGTTAACACAGGTCCTCTGCAAGAGCAGTCAATTCTTTTAAACTCTAAGCCATCTTTCCACCCCGTCCCTTTCTTCTTTTAGAATCAAGGCTAGTCCACAGGAGCAGGTTAATATACAGCTTCTAGAATTGGCTTGTAGCTGGTAGAAATCCTGAGCAAAAGAGGTGTAGCCATTCTAGTCAGAGGGGTGTGTGTGTATCAGGCTCTGCAGTTAACTGAGCCCTTGTTTATATCAGGCAGGCTTCACATATAATTAAGGGGCAAAGTAAATAAATAAAAACTAGAGAACAAGTGGTTTTATACCACAGAGAAAAATTAACTTAAAAGTTTAGCCATAGGGTTGGAGAGCTGGCTCAGCAGTTAAAGGCACTGGCTGCTCCTGCACAGGACCACAGTTCAGTTCCCAGCACCCACATGGTGGCTAACAACCATCTGTATCTCCAGTTGCAGAAGATCTGTCGCCCTCTTCTGGCCTCCACAGACATTGGGTTTAGATCTATTTCTTTGTTGAATCAACTTTCTTGGGTCTGTCACAGTGATCCTCTGTATTTAACATGTAGGAAGTGTCATGCTGAAGAGAGAAGCAGCCCTAGCTTACACCAGTCCCCTGGATGGAGGATGGGGATGGATGATTGTATTTCATTTTTTCCTGGTAAGTATTTCCTTTCTCCTTTCCAATTGCTGGACTATCTGAAGAAAGGTTTGAAGTAGCCCAACAGATAACTTAGGAAATCATGGAATTTGAGTAGACAAGAGACCAGGAACGTCCGCAAATTGCTAAGATTAGAGGCCCAAGCTGAAGTCAGAAGTGAGCTGAGCTATGCCCCTTGACACAAAGCACAAATATCTCCATCCAATCCTCGACTCTGCCTCCTTATCACCTCTTTCACATAGAGGTGTACCACGCACCATGAGCAGTCTTACCCTCATAACATGGCAGTAAGGATTTAGGGAAAATCATGCTTTTAATAATGCCAGAGCTAGCACTGTAAATATTATTTAAATACTCTAAATAACTAGAGTATTTAGCTCAGCCATGATTACAAGCTGGCTATGCTTGTAATCAGCACTCAGGAGGCCATAGAAGGACCAATACTTCCACATTCAATTTAGTAACCTTTTAGTAGCATTTAGTACCATTTAGTAACCCTGCAATTCTTAAGTGTCCCCAAATCACTGTTAACTTTGAGGTGCACTCACAAAACACCCTTTTCCTCCAGATGTCCCTCCCTTATTTGGACTTACCATAAGTGGTTCGTGCAATGGAAGCACAGTCCTGGGAAGTATAGATATTTGTATTATGAACTTAAGATGGGAAAACATAATGACATAATGCTTACTCCTTAATGACAAAAGGGAAGGGAAAGTAGAGGTTCTCAGCTAAGATTTATGTATTATAAAACTGAGCAAATAGAACACAATTTTGGCAATTATTACCAAAGAGGGGAGTCTCTTCACCCCTTCCCTAGAAATATTACTAACAGGGTGTGATGGTTAATCCTGGGTGTCAACTTGACTGGACTAAGGAACAAATAAAAGGGTCTTCTGATTGGACCACCTCAACCCGGATGGCCCACCCCAAATGTGGGTGTTACCTTCTGCCGGCAGGCAGTCTTTAAGGCCACGGCAGCGGGAGCTGGTCCCTTTTTCTTCTTCCTGCGGCTTGCCTCTCTCTCATCTGGTGAGTTTGCCTTGCTGCTGTGATCAACCTTTCGGATCCCAGCGTGTACCGAGACTGGCAGATCTCCTGGAATCCATTCGGGCCTTCAGCACTAGACTGGGACTCCTGAGACATCCAGCCTTGCGGACTGAGCAGTTCCCTGGATTCCCGGCCTCTCCAGTTCGGCGCTACTGTTGAGCTCCGTCACGTGAGCAAATCAATAAATTGTATATAGTTATATATATTCATCCTGTTGCTTCTGTTTCTTTAGAGAACCCTGACTAATACAGATTTTGGTACCAGAAGTGGTTCTAGAGAAACAGAATTGAAAGGATGAATTTCTTTAGTGGGCTTGGTAGCCTCTGGAGCCAGCTCTCCAACCCAATGAAGCCTAGAGTTACTGAAGGCTCTCCTGGTGGCATGAAGAGGAATGATAATCCTTGGTGCAGACTATTTGATCTAATTATGAAGATAGATCCATTTGACTCACCTAACTCACCTCTTGTGAGAAGCAAGGAATTTAGCGACTCTATATATAAAACGTTCGAGAAATTGCAGAAAAATCAGGAAAATAATGATGTTGCCTTGTTGCTCCTAGCATGTCTGGATAAACTGTTAGACGAAAATATGGAGCTCGGTGATAAAAATGACCAGCTCCGGATTCGAAACAACAGTTTAAAGGTTTCCAAGTGTGCTCTGGAAGAGAATCTTCTCTCCAGCAGCCAAAGAGCTAAAGCAGCAGAAAATCAAGCTGGAGCCCTTATTATACGGTTGGCTGATTTACAACGCAAATTTAATTCCCAGCCACGAAAAGTGTCAGCAGTTAAAGTGAGAGCACTGGTGGGGAAAGGGTGGAACCCTGAAACTTGGGATGGAGATGTGTGGGAGAACTATGATGATGAGGATTTTGAACCCTCGGATTCTGAGGGATTTTCTTTATCTGAGGAATTAACCTCCCCACCCTCAGCAGAGAATCCACACCCTGCAGATCCCTCCTCCCCACCCTTGCCTGAGGAAATTAATCCCCCCCTCCCAGTGGGAGCTGATGTCCCTCAGGGCCCAACAATTGTTGCCTCTAGACCTATAACCAGATTGAAGTCTAAGCAAGCCCCTCAAGGTGAGATAGAAAGTGTGGTCCACGAGGAGGTGCGATATACTACTAAAGAAATTAATGAGTTTGCTGATTCGTTCCGGCAGAAGCCTAAGGAATATGTGTGGGAATGGATTTTAAGGGTGTGGGATAATGGTGGAAGGAATATAAAATTGGATCATACTGAGTTTATCGATATGAGCCCACTGAGTAGAGATTCTAGGTTTAACATGGAAGCTCGAGCAGTTAAAAAAGGTGTTAAAAGTTTATTTGAATGGTTGGCTGATGTATTTATTAAAACATGGCCTACTAACAGCGAGTTAGAGATGCCTGATATTCCTTGGCTTAGTATTGATGAAGGGATTGTGAGGGTCAGGCAGATGGGCATGCTCGAGTGGATTCGAAGTGTAAAACCACATTCTCCACAATATGAGGACCCAGAGGACATGCCACTCACTGAATTTATAAGATGGAAAGTACTGAGAGAGACACCAGAACATTTGAAGAGCTTTGTTTTTGCTCTATTTCTTATGCCAGATCTTACAGTTAGAGAAGTTGTGGCTCGTTTGCATAAATTAAATGTACACGTAGTAGGTCTAACAGGACCTCAGGGTAGGCGTCAGGTGGCAGCACTGAATCGCAGAAGGCCAGATGAGCGTAGTTACAGTAATTATCATAATGGGTGGCAAAGGCAAAACAATACCTATAATGGCATGACCCGAAATGATCTTTGGAACTGGCTAATTAATCATGGTGTTCCCAGGAACCAAATACATAAGAAGCCTACTAAGTTTTTATTTGATCTGTATAAGCAGAAAAGCTCTAGAACGAATGACAGGAAGTCAACATTTGATTTTAGGAGTAGCGAATCCCGCCCAGTTGACCGGTTTCCAGACTTGAGACAGTTCACAGACCCAGAACCCCTTGAATGAAGGGGTGGCCGGGTTCCAGTGAGGAAGGACCTTGTCACAATACCAAAGAGTTATGCTGTTTGCCTTCCTCCTGTCCTTCCCCAGAGGGACCTGAGGCCTTTTACTAGGGTAACTGTACACTGGGGAAAAGGAAATAATCAGACTTTTCGAGGCCTATTGGATACTGGTTCTGAGTTGACACTGATCCCAGGAGACCCTAAAAAGCATTGTGGCCCTCCGGTTAAAGTAGGGGCCTATGGAGGTCAGGTGATAAATGGAGTTTTGGCTGAAGTCCGACTCACGGTGGGCCCAGTGGGTCCCAGAACGCATCCCGTAGTTATTTCCCCAGTCCCAGAATGTATAATTGGGATAGATATAATTAGAAATTGGCAGAATCCCCACATTGGTTCCCTGATCTGTGGAGTGAGGGCTATTATGGTTGGAAAGGCCAAATGGAAACCATTGGTGTTGCCTCTACCAGGGAAAATAGTGAACCAAAAACAGTATCGTATCCCTGGAGGGATTGCGGAGATTAATGCCACTATCAAGGATTTGAAAGATGCAGGGGTGGTGATTCCTACCACATCTCCATTTAACTCTCCAATTTGGCCTGTGCAAAAGACAGATGGATCATGGAGAATGACAGTTGACTATCGAAAACTCAACCAAGTAGTGACACCAATTGCAGCCGCTGTACCAGATGTGGTGTCCTTACTCGAGCAGATTAATATGTCTCCTGGTACCTGGTATGCAGCTATTGATCTGGCCAATGCTTTTTTCTCAATACCGGTTCATAAGGACCACCAGAAGCAATTTGCTTTCAGCTGGCAAGGCCAACAGTATACCTTTACTGTCTTACCTCAGGGGTATGTTAACTCTCCAGCGTTGTGCCATAACTTAGTTAGAAGGGATCTTGATCGCCTGACTCTTCCACAAAATATCACACTGGTCCACTATATTGATGATGTTATGTTGATTGGACCCAGTGAACAGGAGGTAGCAGCTAGCCTAGACTTGTTGGTAAAGCATATGCGCATGAGAGGATGGGAAATAAATCCAACTAAAATTCAAGGGCCATCTACCTCGGTGAAGTTTCTAGGAGTTCAGTGGTGTGGAGCATGCAGAGACATTCCTTCTAAGGTAAAGAATAAGTTGTTGCACCTGGCCCCTCCCTCCACCAAGAAAGAAGCACAACGTCTGGTGGGTCTTTTTGGATTCTGGAGGCAGCACATTCCTCATCTGGGTGTGTTACTACGACCCATATATCAGGTGACTCGTAAGGCAGCAAACTTTGAGTGGGGCTTGGAACAGGAAAAGGCTCTTCAACAGGTCCAGGCTGCGGTGCAGGCTGCTCTGCCCCTAGGGCCATATGATCCAGCAGACCCAATGGTGCTTGAGGTATCAGTGGCAGATAGAGATGCTGTCTGGAGTCTGTGGCAGGCTCCCATAGGGGAATCACAGCGGAGGCCCTTGGGATTTTGGAGCAAGGCTCTACCTTCATCTGCAAACAACTATTCTCCTTTTGAGAGACAGCTCTTAGCCTGCTATTGGGCCTTAGTGGAAACTGAACGTTTGACAATGGGCCACCAAGTCACCATGCGACCTGAGCTGCCCATCATGAGCTGGGTGTTATCTGACCCACCAGACCATAAAGTAGGACGTGCACAGCAACAGTCCATTGTCAAATGGAAGTGGTACATACGGGACAGGGCCCGGGCAGGCCCTGAGGGCACAAGCAAGCTACATGAAGAAGTTGCCCAAATGCCTATGGTTCCCACTCCTGTTACAATGTCTCCTGGGCTTAAGCATGCACCTATGGCTTCATGGGGTTTGCCCTATGATCAGTTGACTGAGGAAGAGAAGACTAGGGCCTGGTTTACTGATGGTTCTGCACGCTATGCAGGCACCACCCAGAGGTGGACAGCTGCAGCATTACAGCCAATTTCTGAAACAACCCTAAAGGACACTGGTGAAGGAAAGTCTTCACAGTGGGCAGAACTTCGGGCAGTGCACATGGTTGTGCATTTTGCCTGCAAGGAGAAATGGCCAGAGGTTCGATTATATACTGATTCATGGGCTGTAGCCAATGGTTTGGCTGGATGGTCAGGGACTTGGAAGGAGCATGACTGGAAAATTGGTGAGAAAGACATTTGGGGAAGAAGTATGTGGATAGAGCTCTCTGAATGGTCAAAGGATGTGAAGATACTTGTGTCTCATGTAAATGCTCATCAAAAGGTGATCTCAGCAGAGGATGAGTTTAATAATCAAGTAGATCGGATGACTCGTTCTGTGGATAGTCAGCCTCTTTCTCCAGCTATCCCTGTTGTTGCTCAATGGGCCCATGAACAAAGTGGTCATGGTGGCAGAGATGGAGGTTATGCATGGGCTCAACAGCATGGACTCCCACTCACTAAGGCTGATCTGGCTACAGCTGCTGCCGAGTGCCAGATTTGCCAACAGCAGAGACCAACATTGAGCCCCCGATATGGTGCTATTCCCCGGGGTGACCAGCCAGCAACCTGGTGGCAGGTTGACTACATTGGACCACTTCCATCATGGAGGGGACAGCGTTTTGTTCTTACAGGAATAGATACTTATTCTGGTTATGGATTTGCCTTTCCTGCACGTAATGCTTCTGCCAAAACTACCATCCAGGGACTTACGGAATGCCTTATCCACCGTCATGGTATTCCTCACAGCATTGCTTCTGATCAAGGAACTCACTTCACAGCCAAAGAAGTGCGACTGTGGGCCCATGGTCATGGTATCCACTGGTCTTACCATGTTCCCCACCACCCAGAAGCAGCTGGCTTGATAGAACGATGGAATGGCCTCTTGAAGACACAGTTACAGCGCCAATTAGGTAGCAATACCCTGGAGGGCTGGGGCAAGGTTCTCCAGCAAGCAGTATATGCTTTGAATCAGCGTCCACTATATGGTACTGTTTCTCCTATAGCCAGAATTCATGGGTCCAGGAACCAAGGGGTGGAAGTGGGAATGATTCCACTCACTATCACCCCTAGTGACCCAGTAGGAAAATTTTTGCTTCCTGTACCCACGACCTTGCGTTCTGCTGGTCTAGACGTTTTGGCTCCAATGGGGGGAGTGCTTTTGCCAGGAGATACAGCAAACGTTCTATTGAACTGGAAGCTAAGACTTCCCCCTGGCCACTTCGGGCTTCTACTGCCTTTAAGCCAACAGGCTAAGGAAGGAATAACAGTAGTAGGAGGAGTGATTGATCCAGACTACCATGGGGAAATTGGACTTTTTCTCCACAATGGGGGCAAGGAAGATTATGTCTGGAAGGCAGGAGATGCTGTAGGGCGCCTTCTGGTGCTACCATGTCCTATGATTAAGGTCAATGGGAAACTCCAACAACCCAAACCAGACAGGACAATAAATGGCCCAGACCCTTCAGGGATGAAGGTATGGGTCACTCCTCCAGGGAAAGAGCCAAGACCTGCAGAGGTGCTTGCTGATGGCGGAGGAAATACAGAATGGGTAGTAGAAGAAGGTAGTCATAAATATCAGCTGAAGCCACGGGACCAGTTGCAGAAACGTGGATTATAATAGATATTAACCTTCGTCCTATTTGGTTAAGAATGTGCTTGTTTATATATGTATATATATATATGTATATATGTATGTATATTAAGTGGATACTTGTGTTCCCCTTTGAATGTGCAACTGAGATATGTGTTAAGTGTTGTCATATTTAGGTTATTAGATACTGAAGGACTAAGTTCTTCTCAAGGACATTACCACCTACTCTAAGATATAATGCTTTGCTATTGCACATGAGATACTTATAACATGTTAGGTGGAATTATGACCCTGCCATCGTTTGCAATTGACATTTAAGCAGAGGCTATTTATTGGGTGTCAAGTTGACAAGGGGTGGACTTGTCATGGTTAATCCTGGGTGTCAACTTGACTGGACTAAGGAACAAATAAGAGAAAAGGGTCTTCTGATTGGACCACCTCAACCCGGATGGCCCACCCCAAATGTGGGTGTTACCTTCTGCCGGCAGGCAGTATTTAAGGCCACGGCAGCGGGAGCTGGTCCCTTTTCCTTCTTCCTGCGGCTTGCCTCTCTCTCATCTGGTGAGTTTGCCTTGCTGCTGTGATCAACCTTTCGGATCCCAGCGTGTACCGAGACTGGCAGATCTCCTGGAATCCATTCGGGCCTTCAGCACTAGACTGGGACTCCTGAGACATCCAGCCTTGCAGACTGAGCAGTTCCCTGGATTCCCGGCCTCTCCAGTTCGGCGCTACTGTTGAGCTCCGTCACGTGAGCAAATCAATAAATTGTATATAGTTATATATACTCATCCTGTTGCTTCTGTTTCTTTAGAGAACCCTAATACACAGGGAAACCAGGGATGTCCAAATCCAGGAGCCCACGGTTGGCCTTCCTCTCAAATCACTGTTGTGAAGTCTGGGTTTCCTACTCTTTACTCTTTTCTACATTGTTCTCAAAATGGGAAGAAGTTATTTGATTCAGTTGCTGCTAAGTTCCTAATAACTAGATTAATAAAGTGTCTCATTTGGGTAATGTGATACCTATTGAACTACACAAATATATCAAATGTTAATAAACTCAGCCTAATTCCTCCTAGTGATAATGTGGATCCTTACAGGGCTATACATTTATTCCTATATGAATTACAAGAGTACTTTTCCTACAAGAGATGAGCTCCTGAAAAAGTGAAAAAAAAAAAAACACAACTCAATGTGCTTTGTGGGGTATTCACACAAAGGAAAAGTGTTACTTTGTTTCTGTGTTTGGTATGTCTTACTAAACTACAGGGAACACATCTACACTGCTTGTCAATGTGTGCTATTGTATGCCTACTATACACCCAAAAACACTGCCACTAACTAAATGCTAAAAACCTACTGGTAGGTAAACTGATGGATGGACACATTTATGAACAAACAAGAGGATAGGTGAAATCAGAGATGGGGAAGGGACACATAAAACAACTAAGACCCCAGTGTGGTGGTGCACACTTGTAATCTAAGCACTTGGAAGGCAGTTACAAAAGAATTATGAATTCAAGGTCAGCCTGGGCTGCACAGTGAAGAGATTGTCAGAAACCAACAGTCAGGGTAAGAATGATGGCTATTTTGAGCTTATAATGTTCTTTTTAATTTTATTTTTTATGTGTATGAATGTACTGTCTGCATGTAGGTTTGTGCACCCATGTCATGCAGTGCCGCAGAGGTCAGAACAGGGTGTCGGATTCCCCTGGAACTGGAGTTAAAGACGGTTCTCAGCTGCCATGTGGGTGTTGGGGATCGAACCCAGGTCCTCTGCAAGAGCAGTTGGCGCTCTTAACTGCTAGGCTATCTCTCCAGCCCTGAGCTTATAATGTTCTAATGAGACAAGTTTAAGAGAGAATTTAAAAAATATATAGCTATGGATGCTGAGTTAGTAATGGATTAGTATGGACTGTGCCAAGACACAGGGAGAGCCATTGGACAGATGCTGATTAGCTCAGGGAGAAAAAATAGTAAGGCCCTAAATTAAGGCAGTAACCAGGATTAAGAGGAAATACAGATCTGGTGAGCATATCAAAACAACAGGTCTCTAAGATGTGGAGAGGAACTTGGTATTAGAGTATCCAAAAGTCCTCAGTTCCTGGATTAAGCAAGTTAGATAATAAATGCCATTCCCTGGAGTTGGAGGGCACAGGAAGGGGAGAAAAGTCCCAGAAGTTTGAATGGCTTAATCTTGGACAAGTCCAAGGGACTTATAACCAGGAATATGCTTAAAATAGTCTATGTGCATCTGAAGTAGAATACCTGCATCTCCAGCATACATAGTTTGAACTGTAAGGAAAGAAGGGTTAAATTACCAGAGAGAAGAGGACTAGGACAAAACCTTGGGGGAAATCAATAATAGGGGATGAGTGGAATCACCCAAGAGGAAGCAGCAAGAAGCAGAAATCTAGAAGTTATCAGGGAAAAAAAAAAAAAAAAGATGTGTGGCTACTGCTGGGAGGACAAGGGTGATAGAAATACCAGCAAGCGCCAGGCGTGGTGGTGCACACCTTTAATCCTAGCACTTGGGAGGCAGAGGCAGAGGCAGAGGCAGGTGGATCTTTGTGAGTTCAAGGCCAGCCTGGTCTACCGAGTGAGTTCCAGGACAGCTGGGGCTACAGGGAGACCCTGTCTCAAAAAGACCAAAAAAAAAAAAAAAAGAAATACCAGCAAGCTACTGACAGCAGCAAGTTTCTGACAATCTTGGTCGGAGCTCTTGGACTATGGGGACAGAAGCTAGGTGTACTTTGGTTTTCAGTGGAATGCTGTGACAAGAAGCAGACACACTTAATAGACTTTGAAGAAATGTGCAAAGGTCAAGATAAGCTAGGATGGTACTACACTACAGAAAGTTCTGGAAAGGAAAGATGTTATTAAAGTAATACTGACAGTCTAATTTCAAGATGGGTCACTGGGGCTAATCAAGGCATCCCTTATCCCAATAAGAAAGATCTGGTAAAAAAAAAAAAAAAAGCCAGGCATGGTGGCGCATGCCTTTAATCCTAGCACTTGGGAGGCAGAGGCAGAGGCAGAGGCAGAGGCAGGTGGATCTTTGTGAGTTCAAGGCCAGCCTGGTCTACAGAGGGAATTCCAGGACAGCTGGGGCTACAGGGAGACCCTGTCTTGAAAAAAAAAAAGAAAGATCTGGTAAAGGAGCTCTTACTGAGAGGGCTGGAAGAAGACCTACTTAAAAGTGTTCTGAGTTCAATATAACTATTTACTCATAAAGATAAAAATGAGGGACTGGAACATTTCTAGGTTTTTAAGAATGAAGCATTTACATTGTCTGATGAGACCTCTGACAAGCTACTAAGCTTGATCCAAGGCAGGGGATTAATCACTTATATAGTCTGCTTGGTTAACTAAGGGAAAATATAGACCTTGAGAGAGGTCTAAAGTGCCTTTTGAGTCAAAACAGAAATGAATTAGGAAGGCTGCCAAGTTAAAAAGAGAGCTGGGAAAGTGAAATACCTCTGCCCTTGGCCTTCTGATACTCAGTGAAGACACAATGTAGCCTGTTGCAAGTAGGCCATATTGATTTCATAGCTGCTACATCCAGTAAAGAGAGGAAGAGAGAAAAGTTTTGAATAGGGGACCAATAGCCAGCCAAATTCAGGTGATTAAGAATAGGCGAGCATCCTGTGGATGTCAGCAAAATGCCCACATGCACGGGGAAAAAAGAAAACTTACTTAGAGGATGACACCTCAAATTAGGAGTCCTTGCTCATTAAGAGGGCACTCTATTTTGAACTGAAACAAGTCTAGGGCAATTGAGATTTGCATGTATTATCTAGTTTTATTTCCTGATATGTCTTGGAAAAAAATATGGTTACAGATTGCCTGAATGAGAAGGTTGATAAAGTTTCTTTTCAATTTTTGAACAACCCTTGTGTGCACATTATTGTTCTAAATGAGGAATTTTTGCACTTTCTATCAAATCAGAATGATAAAAATGTTTAAGAGACCTTCCAATTTCCCCAACTTTTAAAGCTTCCTAATTGTCACCAATTTTCAGTCCCTTGCCTCCAGAAAAAACTACTAGTCTGAAACATGACTTAAAACGGTGACTAAAAAAGAGGGAAAGGTCTTGATGATTATTTAAAATAGGGGCTAAGGAATGGTGGTATCTAAATGGAAACAGAGACCTGACGCTGGTGAGTGGGTAGATGGCACCAATCCAAAAAGTGAAGAGTTGGCATGGAGAGGGGAAGGATACGTTCAAGTTTGGACAGCCTGGCCAGAGCTATAAAGATATGGCGGGTCGGGAGTCTGAAGCTCCTTGGGAAAGCTGAATACTAACACACAAAAAATCTATGTGCATTTTTCCTATGTGGATTTTTCATTCTCATTTCACAAATAAAAAAGATTTACCATTTACAAAGTAGTTGCTCACAGTATCGAAGTCAGACACAGAGTGGGAAGCAGAACCAAAATGAAAACAAGTCCAGGCTGGCTGGTTATAGATCCATACTCATAATCATACCACCCTTAGTACATGGGTAGTAATTAAAACCTTAAGACTAGATGAGATTGACCAAGAAGTGTTAAATACCACAAGTCAGAACCACAGAGAGACAAACAAGTGCAATCAGTGAAGGGGAACCAGAGCAAATGGTTCTCAAGCAGTGAATGTCTAGCCAGTTTTAGAAGGTCTGGGAAAGCCAAGACTACTGAGACAGGAAAGGGGGAAGCTAGGAAGTACCAGCTGACAGGGAGCACAAGGCAAAACCTAGCTTTGAGAGTGAATGTAGACTCTTCAAGTTCCTTCTCCAGACTAAGGGGATAGTTTTCTGACAAGCAAAGGAATAGCTTTTCACCAAATTCAGGCTAATCATAATTCTAAGAAACCAAAGGTGGTAATTAACAGAAAGGTGACCTCTGAAGTAACTCATTAAAAATTTGGTGTATATATATGTGTGTGTGTGTGTGTGTGCTCTGCCTGCATTTAGGCACACCATGTGTGTGAAAACCTGTAGGGCCCAGATCCCCCTAGAACTAGAGTTCCAGGCCATTGATAGTTAGCTGTCATGTGGTGCTAGGAACTGAAGCCAGGTCCTCTCAAAGAGTAGCCAGTACTCTTAATCCGTAACCACGGAGACACCTCTCCAGCCCCCAAGATTTTTTAAGTGTGTGTGAGAGGTCAAGTGCCTGTGGAATCCGAGGGTGTTAGTTCCTCTAGAGTTGTAAGTAGTTGTGATCTGGGTGATGGGAACTCAGGTCAGGTCCTTTGAAAAAGCAGTATGCCACCTCTTCAGTCCCAAGAGAAATTCTAATGGGAGAGGGCAAGAAGGGTTAGGTGAAATAGAGAGAAAAGGATGGGGCCCTGGGATATGGCTCAGTGGGGTAAAAGTCCTTGCTGCCTAATGACCCAAGTTCAATCCCCTAGACCTACATGTTGAAAGGAAATATCTGGCTCCTGCAAGTTGTCCTCTAACCTCCACATAAGTGCACCTATACACATATATACACAACTTAAAACAAATTCAATAGAAATAGGGCCCAACCATGAGATGACTATACATTTTAGTCAATCCTTGCTTGTCATTCATAACCAAGAATTCTCATTCATTCTCAAGCACCCCAATCTGAATGACTCTGTATATCCAGTGGAGCATATGCTGCTCAGGAGCAGAACTCAAGCAAAGCTAATTTAAGAACTGATAGAACAAATACCTCTCCTTTGGACAAAGGCAACTAGAATAACTGACCTTCAAGATGCTGTGGTAAGAAGACAGCAAAGCACTGGTGGACCTAGAGAGCCTATTTGGCTATAGTACCATCTTTGATAACTTTTTCTCTATGAACTTTAGCTTCTCATCTCTAATACAACAGTGACACATCCATTACAAAGCCTTGAAATGGGAATTAAATGAGTTCCTGGTTACCCTCTCTAAAGAGGAATGAACTGTACCCACCTCCCAGCTCCTTATAAGATGTAATGAGGAAGCACCAATAAAACAAATAAGTACTGGAGTTGGGGCACAGAACCTCTGGCAGCGCAATTTCTCCTGCATTGGCTCACTTTCTGCCTGACAAGGATTCTCATTTGCTTTGATTTAGGTCAATGTATTTGTGATGGGGATGACCAAGACATTTGCAATTTTCTTTGTGGTCTTTCAAGAAGAGTTTGAAGGCACCTCTGAGCAAATTGGCTGGATTGGATCCATCATGTCATCACTTCGGTTTTTTGCAGGTATAAAATTGGCAATAAACTTGCAGTCCCACAGAGAATGACCACAAGGGTAATTCCATGATGATGCTTCTTATTCCTTTAAGACTGAGATACTAATATGTGTTAATATCAAAATGTAATGTTGAAAGAGTAAGACATCATAGTGTTTAATAGGCTCTAGTTAATTGGGTAATTAAAGCAGGAAAATTAGGGTTAAAAAGGGATTAAGAATCCAACTATTTAATTCATGATTGCATTTTTGATACCTTCTTTCTGATCTGGTAATGGCTTTAATATAATTCTAGGGAACCAAGCCCTCACCCAGAAGTCAAACTATTCAATTCTAATTAATCACATTCAAAACAAAACATAGAACCAATTTCTATAGTTTTAGTTGGTGCTGTAATATGAGGATTAGTGATTCAACCTTGTACAAGGTGGAGGCCATTAGTACAAATACATTTTGTTTTATACATACTCTTCTTGTTGTTCTCTAATCATTCATTCAAATCACACATGGGGTTAAGGATGCCAAAGCCTATTTACCTAACACTTTCTTTCTTCTCTTAAGGCCCCCTGGCTGCTATTATTTCTGACATACTTGGAGAGAAAATGACTTCCATTCTTGGGACTTTCCTTGTTTCTGGTGGCTATCTGATCAGCAACTGGGCCACAAGCATTCCATTTCTTTGTGTGACCATGGGACTATTACCTGGTAAGTCCACTATAAAAAAGGCTTTAAAAGATGAAACAGGAAAACTTTTACTGCCCTCAAATCTTGCATATATTATCGCAAACATCTCATCCAATAATAAACTACTTAATAATTTCAAACTTTTCCTTCTTTTAGGGTTGGGATCTGCTTTCTTGTACCAAGTAGCTGCAGTGGTAATTACCAAATACTTCAAAAAACGATTGGGTCTTTCTACAGCTATTGCCCGTTCTGGAATGGGACTGACATTTCTGTTGGCACCCTTTACAAAGTTCCTGATAGATCTCTATGACTGGTCAGGTGAGTCCAAATTTCTACACTATCAACACTGCAAGAATTAATGTTCAGCTCTCCCTTTGATGACTAGAAGGGAAGCTCTTTCTCCCTCTCTCTAAGGTCTCACTATGGGACCCTAGCTGGCCTGGAACTTGCTATGCAGACTAGGCTGGCCTCAAACTTTGTGGCAATACTCCTGCTGGGATTAAAGGCTAAGAGCACTGTGCACCTAAGAACAAACAATTGCAACTGGTATAGCCACAGCATTAGCAAAGCCCTGGGTTCAATCCATGAATTGCAAGCAGGAATGGAAACAGCATTCCCAGAGAGGAAATAAGCATGGTACTTAAAGGAAACAGGCTCCTCTTCCTTGGAGAATACACAAAAGAGATCTTCTGTGAGTTGGAGGCTTTGCCAGCTCACATAAGCAATTCAGAATTCACTTTTAAGACTTCAACATCTGAGTTTATAAAGGGTACTCTGTTGCAACTGGAAACATTCTTTTTCCTCTGATCTGTCACTAAGGCATTCACTTTTCATATTTTCTTTCTAAAGGGGGGGGGGCGCATTTTTAAAATACCCTGGCTAAAACAGATGACATGGAAAAATAACCTTGCAAAAAAAAATTATGTTCTAATAGTTAATCTTATTAACTACACATTCTCACACATAAAAACCACTTATTTCATGATCTTTGTATTTGAAATTTGTTAAAATGCCCTAAATAACTAGAAAACACTTGTCTGTATTCATATGTCTATTTCTATCTTTATAGTAGTTTTGTTGAATCTTTCAACAATGTAGAATATTGTTCAGTAGTTCCATGGCGAAGGAGCACCTCCAGTTGACAAATCTTGAAGGAAGCCTACAGCTTGTTCTCTCTGGAAACACCATGCACAGGTCCAATTTTGGTCAGGACACTGAAACCAACCATGTCTTCTTTCAAGCAATTAAAAAAAAAAAATCATTGGATAAAAGGCTACTCCTCTTCTGAGGTGGTTTCCCAATGATTCCTGTCAGCTATTTCTGTACTTTCTATACCTAAATCTATAGTCACTGCAAAATATTTAAAATCCCTACTTAAAATGCATTATAATTATTAACATTCAAATATTAGCAACTTCCCTCCCAAAGTCCCTTTTAGTTTTTCCTTTAGCAAAAGTAACTACCTCTCTATCCCATTTCTTGATCCAGCTTCATTTTCTATCTCCAAGGGATGCTATTTTTACAGCAGTGTATATGGCTACAAGTAAATGGATTTAAATGCTTTGTTAAACTGGGGAGGCAAAAGAGTATTTTCAAGAATTATTGGACTATGTAGTTTGGACTCTTCTGAGCCCATGGACAGAAAGGATTGAGAATTTAGAGGTTATTTTTAACTTTTCCATCTCTCTTCTATTTAGGTGCCCTCATACTATTTGGAGCTATTGCACTGAATTTGGTGCCTTCCAGCATGCTCTTAAGACCCATCCATATCAAAGGAGAGAACAATTCCAATATTAAATACAAAGGTAGCAGTTTGTCTGAAAGTGGTCTAGAGGTATCATGTGGGGCAGAAACATCTAATGAAACACAAGAGTCTTCCATCGAGGGCAGTACTATGAAGAAACCTGGACAACCCGATAAAAGTTCAATTGTCTTCCAAAATCATCCGAGTGAAGTTTGCAAGAATGAGCCTCAGAGGAACAGATTGTTACTAACGAGTAATGATGAAAGTTATAAGAAGTCTGTTTCATGGAACTGCAAACAAAGCCTTTTTGATATTTCTCTCTTTAGGAATCCTTTCTTCTACATATTTACCTGGTCTTTTCTCCTCAGTCAGTTAGCATATTTCATCCCTACCTTTCACCTAGTAGCCAGAGCCAAAACACTGGGGATTGACATAATGGATGCCTCCTACCTTGTGTCTGTAGCTGGTAAGAATACCTTCAAAACCTACCTAGAAGGAAAAACGAACTAGTTTGCTAAAAGTTTATTAGATTCATTTAAAAATTGAAGAAAAAAGAGAGCAGACTGTGGAATGGCCAGGAAAAGTAAGTTTTCTGAGGCTAACCTGAACACCAATGCATTTCCTTACATAGATCTGGACCTTGCAGAGTGGTCTTAATTTCATGTGTCCGACAAAGAAGATACCTTATAGTAGGTAGTTGTTGGGTAGACGCTTAATTTTAAAAAGCTGGTGTTTGGCCGGGCGTGGTGG
>VZQC01004746.1:1218467-1286177 GCA_009823505.1 Rhizomys pruinosus | reverse complement strand
AGGTCACTGGTAAGCATCATATACAAGTAAATACTGTAGATAGTTGATGTGGTGATTATTTAAGTTAGTTTTCTTTTTTTTTTTTTTTTTTGGTCTTTTCAAGACAGGGTCTCCCTGTAGTCCCAGCTGTCCTGGAACTCACTCTGTAGACCAGGTTGGCCTTGAACTCACAAAGATCCGCCTGCCTCTGCCTCCCAAGTGCTAGGATTAAAGATGTGCGCCACCACGCCCGGCTTATTTAAGTTAGTTGTAAGACTGAAGTCTTGTTAGATTTGGCAGCTCACACCTACAATTAAGCACTTGGAGGGCTGAGGCAGGAAGACTGCTGTCTGAGGTTAGTCTCCATTCAGTTTGTGCTGCATAGTGAGACTCTGTCTCAAAAACAACAAACAACAACAAAACAAAGAGAAAAAGATCAACCCCTCATCTTTCACCCTCCCCCCAACAACTCAACTATTTGCTCTACTTCATCACCAATACCAGAACATCTAAGGAAGGCAATAGATGTGCTATTTTTCATCACTGAGTATTCAGTTTTAGCTGATAGTTTGTATTTGATGATTTAATTAAAAACTTGGCAATACACACAGAAAAAATATTCCTAGAGAATAGATTTAAACATTAGATTCTTACATACAGAAGATCCGATATATTTGATGTTACTAATCCCTACAGATTCCCACTGTCCATAGAAAGGAACTCAGCCTAAAACTCATGTTTGCTTCTTTCAAATTATTTTGTTTGTTTGTTTGAAAGAAAGAGGGAGAGAGGGAGGGAGGGAGGCAAGGAAGGAAGAAAGGGAAAGAGAGGGAGAGGGAAAAGAAAGAAAAACAAAGAAAGAAAAAGAGAAAGAGAAGAAAATAGAGTCTCATTGCCCAGGCAGGCCTCAAACTCCCTACACAGACAAGGGACCATCATGAACTCCTTGATATTCCTATCTCTACCTCCTGAATGCAGAGACCATAGGTGTGGGTCTCTTTACTTAAGAGGCTTATGCAGGGGTGACTGGAATTGACCTAAAGGCTTCCTCCATGTTTGGCAAATAGGCTACCATATATCTCCAGTTCTCACTTTCAGACCAGAACTGAGAAAACAATTTTTTTTTTTTTGGTCTTTTTGAGACAGGGTCTCAAAAGTTCCAGCTGGCCTGGAACTTGCCATGCAAACCAGGCTGGCTTTGAACTCCCAGAGATCTGACTGTCTCTGCCTCCTGAGTGCTGGGATTAAAGGCATAGGCTACCATACCTTAAAATAATTTTTATAGTTATATATTAAATTTGTACTTTTTGTACTTTTTAAGATTTAAAAAGGCAATGAATACACACACACACACACACACACACCTGTCTAAAAACAAAAACACACAAAAAAATACATCAAAAACAGAAGATGGAAGCATCACTATTTGAGGTTCAACCGAAGCATATTTTCAAGGAAAATTTTATACAAACATGCAGCAACTGCCTCATTTGTAGGTTGTCTTCACACCTGTAAAGCTAGCTAAACAGTTTAAGTCAAGGCTAGAGTTGTTACAGTGGTTAGCAAAAGCAAGCAAATAGCAGACTTGCCTTAAAGAGCTACTCCACGACTAATAGAGGTATTAATGAGATACAGAAAATAACTTAAGTAGTCTGCTGACACATTTTTCAGCTTGATTATTTCCTCACTCGCTATGCCAAAGATGCTTCAAACTTTTTAAACCCATTAGAAAAAGTACAGTAACATAGCACTATGCAAAGAATAAAGTCAGATAATAAAATTATATTTTTTAATGTAATGTTAAGTCATGTCTTTAAGCCCAGCGTGGTGGTGCACACCTTTAATCCCAACACCCCGGAGGCAGAGGCAGGCAGGTCTCTGGGAGTTCAAGGCCAGCCTGGTCTACAGAGTGAGTTCCAGGCTAGCTTGGGCTATAGGCTATAATAACATAAAATAAAATAAAAAATTAATTAAAGAGTTCAACATGTAAGGAAACTAGCCAAATTTTATAAGGACCACTATCTACCAATATAAAGTTATGGGTAAGCACCTGGATCTTGAAATCAGTCTGATGGTCATGATCTTTATTTTTTTAATTAGAAAGAAATTGAAACAGGTAGAGACAGGATCTCATGTAGCCCAAGCAGGCCCTGGACTCACTATTTACAAGAAGCTGGCTTTGAACTCCTGATCTTCCTGCCTCCATCTCCCAAAATGCTGAAAGTATAAGTATGTGCCACTATTTAACTTTTTTTTTAATGAAAAAGAATAGAGTACAACAGAATACAGAACAAGAGTGTATCACTTTATTGTGAGATTTTTATGTACATACCTATGCAATATAAAACGACATATAACATTTTTCTTATTGTCAATCAGTCAGAAAAAAATATTTACAGCCTTATATTATCCCAAATCTAGAATACCTACAACTATATGTAAGGATGAAAAGAGAGCCCCTGATAAATATTTGTATCCACTCATTCTAAGAATTTTACTTTGGCAATCATAAATTTTCTCTAAGGACTAACAAAAAGACAAAGGAAGTAGTAACATCGAAAGCTTATGTACAGATTTTAAGTGCAAGGAGTTGCTCATAGTATCATCGAAAGCTTATGTACAGATTTTAAGTGCAAGGAGTTGCTCATAGTATCTTAAGTAATATAATAATATACAACTAAGGATGTGTCTCTGATAATAATGTTCTGTAGCTGAGCATCTTGTTAAAAGGTGAAATTTCAAGAACTCCTATTCTTCTCTGAAGTGATAAAGAAGATTTTATAAAGACAATCAGATCTGTCCTTAACTCCTGGCTTTGGAACCAACCACGAAAGAAAACACCAGATGCTGATTTACAGATTTAACTCAGTTCTTTGGGCTGGAGATGCAACTCAGTGGTGGACTATTTGCCAGCCATGTGAGGCCCAGGTTCAATTCCTAGCACTCCAAAATCAAAAGAGCTAACTTGATTGTTATGAGTTATGGGAAATTATATTACTCTGCTCACTTGAAATGTTTACTGGTGATCTTCAGAGATGTATGAGATTCTCATTTTTTACTTACCTAGATCTATTACCAAATGAAAGGCTGAAATTCCTATAGAAAAGTATAGGCAAAGTAGGAATATTTTAAGTAGGAATCTGGCAAATAGTAAATCCTCAGTCAAAACATTAGTTAAAAATGGTAACAGTGATTACATGAAAATATACTTCTCCTTCCTGTATGGGAATGAAAAATAAAAACAAAAGTTAGATTTATAGAACATTTTAATAATTCCATTAAAGAAAAAAAAAAGCATAGGAAATCTATAGGACCCATATAACTTTTTTTTTCTTTTAAGCCTACAGCACCTGGTATTGTCAGGCAATCTCCCACCCAAGTACTAACCAGGCCCGATCCTGCTTAACTTCTAAGATCAGACGAGATCAGGAGCCTTCAGGGTGGTATGGCAGTAGGCATAACTTTTTAAAAATATACTTTATTTAAAAAAATAGCACATGGGCAATAAAATTATTTATATACATTTCTTATGAATATTACAAGGAATATAACAGCAACAAAATTCCTTATCATAACATTATTCAAATGGACAGGAATTGAAAGGCCAAAAAGAAAAGAATGAAAACTTATCTTCTCTATATGCACTCTTCCATAGGGTACGTACCATCTTTGCCCACTCCAAACCAGAATCCCTTCAAATCCTTCTCTAATAATTAGTAACAAGTCCAATTTTGGTTAATATAGCTCAAATCATACTAACTCAGTTTTAGGATTTTTTCCAATCCCTGGCTAAGCAAGAATGGTCAGGAGACTAGGCATAGGCTAAATGTCATGGCTCATCCAAAACTGCTATTCTTTTGATGTTAGACAGCATCCAGGATTACACTCTAGCACCAAGACTGCAGCTTTGGGGGAGTTGTGGGAAAATGGAAAGGATTAAAAGTTTAGAAGCTTATCATAATCCTAGCAGACCCTGGCTAATAAAATCTACAGAATGTCTATAAATACAGTAGGGAACGCCTTGAGCAGAGAATCAAGTATATAATCATAATCTCCAACATACAATCCGAACTACTTTACATAAAATTCCTAATCTTGACTCCATGGCACATGATATGAGCTCAAAATATAAACGCCATTTTATTTAAAAATAAAGCCAAGGGCCCATATTAGCTACCTAGAAGATAAAAATGTAGTTCCCCCTTCTCCAATTATTCCCCATTCCCAACTAATAGGTACATAATTATTGTATGTGTGTGTATAAATACTTAAATCAATCACAAATATCTGAAAACTCTCCTAAGTTCTAAGTTTTCAAATTCCAGCTTGATCATAACTCTGTATTCACTCAGTAATCATCAGGCAATGTTATCTCAGCACTCTGCTGGAAGAAAAATTTTACCCTCTCAAGGTCCTCTGAGGACTCTTCAGCCCTGAATCTGCCAGGTACACTATCAGAACTTCATACTTAGGACAAAAGCCTAAATAAAACTTCTAAAACTGGGAATTACTAAAATCTGCATTTTTCCATTTCAATATTGAAAAATCTAATGAAGCTAATATAACCCATCTTTTTCCTTACCCTAAAGTGGGTATGTGATAATAAAAATGTTGAAAGTTCATTCAAGTGACTATTTTCAGACAAACTCTAAGAAAACTTTAAAATTTTTAATTTATTTTTTGTTTTGTTTTCCGAGACAGGGTCTCACTGTATAGTGCAGGCTGCCTAGACCTTCCCATGGAGTCCAGGCAGGCCTTAAACTTAATATCCTCCTGACTTTCAAATTCGAGTTACAGAAATGTGTTACCACACCCTACTTAAGAAAACATTTCTAGTCCCAAACATATCTAAATTGGTTATGTTCCAGAATCAGTTAAGCTGTTTTACTAGCACTTGCCAACCTCATAAGTCAAAAATGACAGGGAAACATTATTTTGTACCAGCTCTGTGTATTATAGGAAAAGACAATGGATAAACATGTAAAGTCATCCATCTAAGCCTGTCCTGTTCCTTTAACAAAGTTAAGCCACCTTGTGAAGTGACAGGTCATTCCCTATCCTATCCTCAGTTTAAGTACAATATGGAGCACAACTTCCATCTGAGCCTTGTGCCACCACTTACCAAAGTCACCTCTGCAGTTTTATCAGTCATGGTGAGGATTTCTCTGTCATAATATTTTGAAGACTGGGGGTGAGATGAAAACTAGTGAGAAGGCAGAGCAATGCTCCCTATAAATAAGGAACATACTAACACTAAAGAAAATATGAAAACTATTCATCAGGTGGTTATTTTCTCTCAAAACAACAAAATCCCCCTCCCCACTGAGCTTCATCCTGCCTCAGCATTCCTAAAATTGATGAATATCTACAAAAATTTCAAAAATAAATCCCAAATAGCTATCATGGCTTAAAAGGAGGAAGCAGTTAGTCGTTCTGCCTTTACAAATAAAACACACTTTGCAAGGCAAGATGGAGTCTCCAAATGCTAATCTTCTTAATAAAACAGCACAGAGCCAGTGCTTAAGTGCTCCTAATAAATCCTACACAAATTTCTAACTTGGGGCCTTTAGTGAGTTACTATCTTAAAAGGCTCCCAGATACTAATTTGTTAAACCAGTCTTAGGTTGTGATTAATGTTAACATCATACTTTGGGGAAAAGAACTGGAAATGTGGTGGTTTAATAGTGATGTGTTTTTTCAACTTGACAAGGGGTCAATTGTGCTGGATAGCTTTAGTGTCAACTTGACACACCTGGGTTGAGGGAGCCTCAATTGGGGAATTGGCTCCATTGGACTAGCCTGTGGCCATGACTGTGGAATATTGCCTTGATTGTTGGGCAATGTGGGAGGGCCCAGCCCACTATGGGTGGTGCCACCCTGGGCAGGTTGTTGTGTACAGTATAAGAAGGCAGGCTGGGCATGGGCCAGGGGAGCAAGCCAGTAAGCAGCATTCCTCCATGGCCTGTGCTTCAGCTCCTGCCTCCAGGTTCCTGCCCTGAGTTCCTGCCTTGGGCTCCCTGAGTGATGAACTGTGACCCAGGAGATGTGAGCTGAATAAACCCTTTCTTCCCCAAGTTGGTGTTGGTCAGAGTGTTTTGTCACAGCAATGGAACACAAACTAGAACAGAAACTGATACCAGAAGTGGGGCTGTGTTTTCTAAGATTTACTCATATCATGGCATACATAGAAAATATCTTTTAACACTCAATGCTAAAGGATAAGGTGGCAATACTCAGAGCTTATGGTCCAGAAACACAAAGATTGGGGTCTCCACATACCTGGGAAGTTTATTACTATGCCATCTACTTGAGAGCCAGTAACAAACCTAATAAGATTCTTTGTGTGTTTGTATATATACATACATATGCTGCAGTGTACATGTGGAGAACAGAGGACAATTTCCAGGAAGTCAGTTTTCCCCTTTCACCATACAGGTCCCAGGGATTGAACTCATGTCAGCTGGGTTGGCAGCAAGAACCTCTGAGCCTTACAGGCTACCTAATAGGATACTCTTGTGTGTGTGTGTGTGGGGGGGTATTAAGACAGGGTCTCCCTGTAGCCACACCTGCCCTGAAATTGGCAAGGCAGACCAGGCTGGCTTCAATCTCACAGAGATCAGCCTGCCTCTGCTTCCTGAGTGCTGGGCTTAAAGGTGTGCACTGCCACGCCCAGTTCCTAAAAGGATCTTTTTAATTGATGTTTTGTGTATTTCATGCATCATTTTTCAGTCCAATTTGGATACAGTCCTCTCTCCCTGCCCTTCCCCCCACCCCAGTTTATGCATTCTGTCATACATGTCTTACATCTTTCAGTCTTTCCAAGGATTTTTTTCTGCAGAGGCTTGTTGTTTTGGGCAGAATTTAACTATATCAGTCAGTTCTTTCACCCAGTCCTTATGTTGTCATTCCCTCCCCTTTGTATTGCTCCAAAATATGCTCAACAATCAAATTCTAAGATATCTGGTGATGAATATTTCTTGGGATATTAAAAAACTCCCTTTTCAAGCCGGGCGTGGTGATGCAAGCCTTTAATCCTAGCACTTAGGAGGCAGGGACAGGTGGATCTTTGTGAGTTCAAGGCTAGCCTGGTCTACAGAGTGAGTTCCAGGACAGCTGGGCTACAGGGAAACCCTGACTTGAAAAGACAAAAAAAAAAAAAAAAAAAAAAATCCCTTTTCCATGACTTAACTCATAACATGATACAGAAAGATGAAAAATATTGACATTCACTGGGTGTGGTAATAGAGTGTATCTTTAAAAAAAAAATCCATTTTCCATTCAAAAAGCTAACAGCATGCAATTAAAGAGTTTTAGGATGCTATTTGTGACACCGAATACAAGGTAAAATGTAAGGTACAGAATTACATGATATTACTGATGTACAGGTTGAGCATCTTTACTCCAAAATAAAAATGCTCCAAAATAATGAAAAATTTTGAGTGCTGAGAGGATATAACAATGGAGCTGGGAGGTAGCTCAGCAGTAGAGCACATTTACTGTGGAGGGAGATTGTATGTGTGTGTGTGTGTGTGTGTGTGTGTGTGTGTGTAGCCCTAGGTTCAATCCCCAAAATCAAACAACAAACAAACAAAACCCACAAAAAATTCTAGAAGTCTGAGCTAAATAAGAGAACAAAGAGGAAAGACAACATGCAATTACACCAAAGAGAGGATGGAGGTAGAAAAACAATCAAAAGACATAAGCACAGATGCTTTCATCTTTATTCATAGGTATATTACCTCCAAATCCAGAACTATACTGGGATACAGCACTAGAATGTTTTGACTAGGTGATCAAATATAATGTACATTTTTAGTTTTTTGTTGTTGTTTGTTTTATGACATGGTCTCCCTGAAGCCCCAGCTAGCCTGGAACTTGCTTTGTAGACCAGTCTAGCCTCCATCTTACAGACCATCTGCCTGCCTCTGACTCCTGAGTGCTAGAACTAAAGGTGTGTGCCACCATACCCAGCTTATAATGTACATTTACATTTAATGTTCTAGAAAAGAACCTCTCAAGCCAGGTGTGGTGGCACACGCCTTTAATCCTAGCACTTGGGAGGCAGAGGCAGGCGGATCTTTGTGAGTTCAAGGCCAGCCTGGTCTACAGAGTGAGTTTCAAGACAACTGGGGCTACAGAGAGACCCTGTCTCGAAAAGACCAAAAAAAAAGCCTCTCAAAGTGAGGTATAGTGGACTGCCAGGGGTTCCCAAAACCTTTCAAGGAGTCCAAGAAGCTGAAACTCTCTTCATAACACTAAATGTTTCAGCAGTGGCTTTTATTTCAATATTTAAATGCTTGTATCTTAGAGTTTGTCTGAAATAGTCACATATTTCTTCCTACCAAATAATTAATTTTTAGACAGTTTTACAGTTCTAGTATGTGCCCTCAGCCAAAGATTACAAAGATTACACACGCCTTTAATCCTAGCACTCGGCATCTTTGTGAGTTCAAGGCCAGCCTGGTCTACAGAGTGAGTTCAAGGCCAGTCTGGTCTACAGAGTGAGTTCTAGGACAGCTGGGGCTACAGGGAGACCCTGCCTCGAAAAGACTAAATAAATAAATAAATAAATAAATAAATAAATAAATAAATAAATAAAAATTTAAAAAGCATTTAGTTAGGAATATAGCTCAGCAGCAGAAGGCTTGCTTACCATGTTCAAGGGCACATATACACACGTAAGAGCACAGACACAGACACCATTTAGATTTCAAGAAGAATTCCTTTAACACATTTGATAAGCAATTCCTTCTCATGTAAACTCCTACCCGCCCTGAGCCTTCCCGTCATACTATTTATGAACATGTAATTTATGTTCTTTTACTGTGTTTATTAATATTTATTTTCTCACTAAACTGTAAGGTCTATGAGGGTAGGGACCATATTTATTTTGACTCATTACTATCCTTGGCACATACCATATTACCTGGAACATACTAAATACTCAAACATTAATGCAGTAAAGAAAGTAATCTGCCTCTTTTTTTCTTTGGAAAACACAAATTTATAATTACTTTCCTCGTAGGAATAGTGTTCTTCTAATATTCATCATCAAAGGAAATGGTACATATCCCTAATTTTCTCCAATCTCCATTATAAAGACAAGATGATTCTGAGTCCATAATCACCTTTTTTAAAAGATGTAAGTTCCAGTCCGGTGTGGCATCACCTTTAATCCCAGCACTCGGGAGGCAGAGACAGACGGATCTCTGGGTTCAAGGCCAGTCTGATTTACATAGCGAGCGCCAGGCCATCGGGGACTAAAGAGAGACCCTGTCTCAAAAAGACCAATAAACAAACAAACAAACAAATAAATAAAATATGTAAGTTCCTAACTCAGATGAAAATTATTCAAGTAAGACAGATGAGATGCTGGGTTAACTTTGCAATGGCTCACAATACAACCTAGTAAGAGGCTCCCTCCTTCAAAGTATAAGTTTTGGTTGAGAATTACAAAGATTTACTTCTCTAATAAGAAACCCTTACTTCTTTTCAGGATGGTTATATGATTATACACAAACATACACAGGCTCTTTCTACTTCTCTGGCACATGCTATCTCCTCTCTTCGGTTTCCTTTTTCTTTGTGCCATTGGCTGAGAGATGGAAAAGCAAACAGTCTGACCTTCCAGAAGACTACAACAAAGCAAGAACTTAACAGAAGATCTAAAGTCATTGGAAATAAAAGCTTAGAAGAAAAACTTTTGTAAAAATGAGAGGGTAAACCACATAGATTTTAAGGTACCTTCTTACTTTATTAGCACTGTCAGGAATCGGTAAGAGTTAACAGCAACTTTAATTGTTATTATTTAATCATATGGGCTAAAAATTTAGTCAGTTGAACAGCTACCTTTTATAATGAAAATCAGAATGTACTAGAATATAAATTTTTATTTGTGCTATGGTAATTCAGTCACAAAAATATGTGACAATAGAAAACTGTATTTTTCCCCTTACTTAAATATAGAAATTGGTTGACTAGAACTCTGTAATCTGAATATTAAAACCTTATTTAGTGACAAGAATGGTATATTCCCTCCAAAAATAGTTACTATTGTTTACTAATTACTTATTGCTTTGTCTCTTAAATTTTTACAATGTTTTGTTACCTAATAAAAATAAAACTTGCTTTAAAAAAAAAAACTCAATTTCAAGATTATTTGAATAGTACTCCTGTCCATCTAAATAGTATTACCTTTTTACTACATTATCTAAAATAGTCACATTAAATAGCTAGATGACTCTTCAGAACTACAAGTTGAATAGGTGGCTTTAAGGGGAAATATGTTTAAATTAGAAGATGTGTACTATATAAGGACTAATTAGTAATGTCATTTGGACTAAGCATCTTCAAGTGTAAAGAGTAAAGAACTCTTTACTATTTGGGTGATCTTTAAGCGGGGGGAAAGTTTTATGAGCAGGGCATGGTAGCATATACCAATAGCATATACCAATAGAAGAATGAGGTAGGAACTATGAGGATAGCTTGGGCTACAAAGCTGAGTCCAAAATAAAAAACACTTTCTATAACACCAACCCTTCCTTAAAAATTTCCTTCAGAATGTTCCTTCAACTACTGTTATTAGTTTGCCCTTCCATTCCTCTCTGTTTTGCAGTATCTATTGATTCCTTATGGAGGAAAACCCCAACTGAAACCTTAAATTAGTTCCAAGAAGTCATACCTTGCTACTTTGTGCAAGCCTTGCCACCTGCAGCTTCCCTTCCTTTACCAGGTACCCTCTTACTTACCATTTACAATCTCATTCAAGGAATGAATGAAGTGGAGGCAAGAAGCAGGAGGATCAGTCTAAGGCCAGCTGTGCTATGAGACCCTGTTTCAAAGTCCAAAGAAAAATTTAAAAAAAGCAAGCCTGAATCCCTGGACTTAGAAAATTTAAGACTTCTATAACTAATATGTGCTTATACTAATAATGAACTTTGGTATTTCTATTCATTTATCACATTATCACTTGATGGGAACAGAACTTGTGATTTTTTTTTTTAGGTAGAGACAAAAGGGGGAAAAATAAGAAAAATAGCTGAGTGTACTATTTACTATCAAGCATCCGGACAAATTCTCTACTCCTTAACACTAACCAACTTGTCTTGGCTTTAAAATAAAAATCTAGGATCTCAAGAACTGCCTCATTTCTGATCAAATATAGTCAGTTAATCACCCTGTTTATTTTGCATCCCTGAAAAGTCCTAAGGTTTTGGATTTTATAGTGTTATTTTTTGTGTTTTGTTTTTGAGATAAAATCTTGCTATGGAAGCCCAGGCTGGTCTGAAACTGCTGGAAGTCCTGCATATACCACCATACCCCAATACTAAATTACTAAAGATGGTTTTAAATCAGAAGAGATTTCACAGTATAATAGCTTCTATTGGAGCATGCAGTGTTCTAGGGTTTCATTGTGTAGAACCCATAGGTTCATTTTTTTTTTTTTTAAAGAAATGACTTGTCCTGTTTTTTTATACAGAAATAAAATGAGAATTTTTATCTGATTTAGAAGCAGATTCTAATAACATTTTTTGGTTTTGTGTATGTTAAGTGACCTTGAGTGGGTATTTGTGGCAAAACGGATTTGACCTATAGATGAAAAGGGCATGGTGGATTAGTTTGAGGCTAGCCTGAGCTACATGAGACCTTGTCTCAGAAGACCAAATCATTAAGGCTATTTATTTATTTGTTCATTTTGTCTTCTTCTGACAGCTACATTGTCATTATATCATAACAGATAATCGTATGTAATGACTGAAGTTTTAATTTGGAGGAACAGGTTAGTTCCTGAATATATAGTACTCTTTAAATTTTTTTTAATTTTTTTTTTTTTAATGTGTATGAATGTACTGTCTGCATGTAGGTTGGTGCACCCGTGTCGTGCAGTGCCACAGAGGTCAGAGGAGGGTGTTGGGTTCCCTTGGAACTGGAGTTAAAGACAGTTCTTAGCCGCCATGTGGGTGCTGGGAATCAAACCCAGGTCCTCTACAAGAGCAGTTGGTGCTCTTAATCGCTGAGCCATCTCTCCAGCCACATAGTATTCTTTTTATTTCAATATAGAAATTAAAGTTTTAGGCCAGCTTGGGCTAAAACAAATTTATTATAGCTGTTTTCAGTGAAGTTAGCCTTCATAATCTGTTCATACTTGGCAAGAAGCAAAGGAAATAGGGGGGAAAGATTGTGTTTCAATTGGGATTCCACTACTTACTGAATGTTGTATTCTTTGATTCCAACTTAAACATTTCAAAAATGGGTACCACAAACAATGAAGGTTGTATGAAGATTAAATAAGATTAAACCTGGAATGGTAGCACTTGCCTACAGTCCCAGCACCAAGGATGCAGAGGTAGGAGAATCAGAAGTTCAAGGTGATCCTTAGTTTGAGGCTAGCCTGAGCTACATGAGACCATCTCAGAAAACCAAATCAATAAATATATAGAGTAAATAAGTAACTATATATAAAATGTTCACACCTAGCAAGCCTGTAATTCCTCAGGAGGCTGAGACAAAATTGGGGCTGCCTCAGCTATGTACTGAGTACAAAGCCAGTGGGTAACTTGATGAAAATCTGTCTAAAAATAAGGTCCCAACCTTATTGACAATTATTAGGTGTTGAGATACTGATTTTTCTAATCTAGGCACACATATGATGTCTAGTACTTGTTTCTTCCTTATAGGGATCTCTTGTTGGGAAGGGAAAAGGAATCACTGAATAGTGTGCTTTTCTTAAAGCTGCATACATACTTGAGATGAGATTTCTAATGTTCCAGATTCCTGGAAATGAATCACATAACATCCATTATAAAACAACCAGAACTTGTTTTAAAATGGAAAAAAGAACTGTACTACTATGAAAAGGCATCATTCATGTATACAGTGTCCCCTATATATTCATGTACACAGTGTCCCCTATATATTCTATATGCCAACTTTCACTTTCACACAGAAAAGTGTAACAAAATAATAGGATAAAATCAATATTAGGACCCCTGAATTAAAAATAAACTGTAAGTGATAATTATAATTCATTTCTTTGAGAAATATGAGATCAGAGTCACACAAAAAAATCCATATTTACACCCTCATTATATTTAATGATTTGATGCCAGTTTCCACTCAAGTGAAATTAGTAGTCCCTGTTTGAAATCTACTTCACAGTATATACTCTTAAGTGGAAACTGATACCAAGCCATAATTAGTAGGATATAGGTTTATAAATATAGAATTAAAAGAAACTTACCCCTTCACTTTGTGCAGCTCTGACTTCCAACCCACCTTCTAAAGAAACAGAAGGACAAGTGCCAGTGTCAGAAGTCTAACAATTAGAACTCGTCTTTTAATTGCTGAATAATAAAGGCAGATCCCAAAGTTGGCTATAGGTCTTCTTCAGTAGTTCCTATAAAGAAACCCAGTAGGAAAAAAAGGATGTTTAACCAATTACCATACTTAGAAAGGCTACCTTTAAACTTGGCAATTAAAAAGTAAAAGAAGCGGGCATGGTGGCACACGCCTTTAATCCCAGCACTCGGTAGGCAGAGGCAGGCGGATCTCTGTGAGTTCAAAGCCAGCCTGGTCTACACAGTGAGTTCCAGGACAGCTGGGGCTACAGGGAGACCCTGTCTCGAAAAAGACAAAAAAAAAAATAAAAAAAAAAACGTTTTAAAAAAAAAAAAAAAAAAAAAAAAATTGTTTAAAAAAAATAATTACTAGTGCTCCTCAGTCATCACTAAAGGAAAGAAAACACAAAAAGTCTCAATAAAAGCTCAAAATACCTGTAAACTATTACATTAAAGGAAAAGTCACTATGAATTATCCATCAGTAGTTCCAAATGCCAAATCTTTTTTTTTTTTTTTTGGGTCTTTTTGAGACAAGGTCTTTCTATAGCCCTGGCTGGCCTGGAACTCTGTAAACCGAGCTGCCCTTGAACTCACAGAGATCTGCCTGCCTCTGCCTCCTGAGTGCTGGGATTAAAGGTGTGCACCATCAATTTCCAATGAAGTCATTATATTTAATAAGATTGTAACAGTATAGAAGGTGAACTTTATAAATTAGATTTGTTAAGAGAGGCTAGGGGTATAGCTCAGTGGCAGAGCTATTGCCTAGCATGCATGAAGTCCTAGGTTGAATCCTCAGTAATAAAAACACACACAAAACAAAAACCCACAACAAAAATACCTGATATATCTAAATCTCTACTAAACAAATAATTTCTGAAGATAAATCAATCTACATATCATAAATGAATCCTTGAAAAGTTTCTTAGAGATGCTGTATGTTTGATGAAAAATTCCTCTAAACCACATACACCAATTTAAAAATTAAACAGTAAAATGCCAGGTGTGGTGGCGCATGCCTTTAATCCTAGCACTTGGGAGGCAGAGGCAGGTGGATCTTTGTGAGATCAAGGCCAGCCTGGTCTATAGAGTCAGTTCCAGGCCAGCTGGGGCTACAGGGAGACCCTGTCTCGAAAAGACCAAAAAATAAATAAATAAAATAAAAATTAAACAGTAAAAGAAAAAGAAAAAAAAGAAAAAAGAAAAATTAAACAGTACGTAATATGTGAAAATAATCTGGCTGCAACATAGCAACATGGCTACTTGGCAAATACATTTCAGAATTCTTATGATTAAAAACTTAAGACATAAGCTGGGCTTGGTGACACATTCCTTTAATCCCACCACTCGGGAGGCAGAGGCAGGAGGATCTCTGTGAGTTCAAGGCCAGCCTGGTCTACAGAGTTAGTTCCAGGCCAGCTGGGGCTACAGGGAGAGCCCTGTCTCAAAAAAACAAAAATAAAAACAAAAACGAAAGTTAGACATAAAAAATGCCATTCTTCTGGCTAGGGAGCTAAAGAGATGGCTCAGTGGTTAAGAGCACTGACTGCTCTTGCAGACCCCCAGGTTCAATTCCCAACACCCATGACAGCTAACAACCAGGGGCTTCTGACCTCCTCCCACTGCACAACACAGGTGCACTTTACATGCATGCAGACAATCCACTCATACATAATAAAAATAAAAATTATGAAAAAAATTTGAATACTGTTCTTCTGCCTAAATTGGTATAATGTAACAAGAACATTCTCAAGTGGTGTGGAATGCCAGGCATGGTGGTGCACACCTTTAATCCCAGCACTTGGGAGGCAGAGGCAGGTGGATCTCTGTGAGTTCAAGGCCAGCCTGGTCTACATAGTAAGCTCTAGGACAGCCAGAGCTACAGGGAGACCCTGTCTCAAAAAAGACAAAAAAAAAAAAATTCTCTGAAATTTATGCACATCAATTTTAATGCTTTTCTCATTGTCTGCTTTGATATGAATTATAGACTGATTCTTTTTTGTTGTTTTTGCTTTGGAGACAGTGTCTCACTGGATAGCCCTGACCAGCCTGGAACTCCCTATATAAACCAGGCTGTCTTTGAACTCATAGAGATCTGCCTGCTTCTACCTCAGGAGTGCTGGTATTAAAGGGATGTGCCATGTTGTCTGGCTTTATTCTTAATTCATATGTGAAGGAAATCAATTTGTGAAGTACCATAATTTAAAAGCAAAGGCAATTAGGAACCAATCTCCAATCCTGCCCATACCTACCCTCAAAGTTCTAGGTTGGAAAGCATAGCTCAGTGGCAGACTACTGGCCTCCTATGTGCAAAGCCCTGGATCCTATCCACAGCATGTGCACATGTGCACACACCTCAAAAAAATCCAAATCAAAATATAAATCTAAATCATGGGGCAGCTATCAACAAACACAGTACCTCAAATATGCTCACCTATACTTTCGGAGGAATAAATGTATATGACAGGAGAAAAAAAATATATGTATATATACACCTAACAAAATAACCAGACATCTACCAAGTAGGAGAGTCAAAAATAAGAATCCTATCTGTCCTGTTAACTGAGACTGGTTATTTTCTGGTCATCTAAAGCTCATTACCTCAGAACTCTCTTAATTCTATTTGTCTTACTGAAAATAAGTAAATGTATATTTCATATATGTGTTTTTGTTTTGTTTTCTGAAAACAGCAAAATATTTAGTGCTTCATATTAAATATCAACAATGCAACTTTGAGCCTTATGCATGAGGAAAAAGATTCTAATCATTAATTTTTAGCACATAGATTACATATCTACATCAAAAGCAGTGTTTTGTATATATGAATGATGGTGGGGTTCAAATGCTGGGCAAGCATCTATCAAAGTTTAAGGTATATATGAATTACCTGCAGATCTCCATCCCATTCAACAAGCCTGAGGTAAGGCTCTACAATTCTACATTTCTAACACACTGTGAGCAATACTAATGGTACTGGGCTGGGACTTTTGGTAGCCAAAATTACAGTGAAAGCTTTGTAAAACTATTGATAATGTCTATATGCTAAAAAGTAAAACAAGTATATGGGATAGTGTTTTTTTTTTTCCAGTATGCCTTAAAATGTGTAATCAAAGTACATATATAGCACCTTAATTGTTAATTTGGCCTATAATAGTTTTATTGTGAACATGGATCCACTAACTTATGCTTATCCATAAAATGAAGTCCATTTCCTAGGTAAAAAGGAAATCCACTGATTACCTGTAAAAAATCAGGTAATAAATTTATACAACTTATACAATTAATGATTTTGTACACATATGTAGCCCATTTGCATAGATGATAGTCATTTCGTGGAAAGACACTCTTAAGTTTTAGTATGAAAATTTGGTTTGAAACCAATTAGAAAATGTGCACATTATAAAAGACAGAAAGCAGCTGGGCGTGGTGGCGCACACCTTTAATCCTAGCACTTGGGAGGCAGAGGCAGGCAGATCTCTGTGAGTTCAAGGCCAGCCTGGTATACAGAATGAGCTCCAGGCCAGCTGGGACTAAAGGGAGACCCTGTCTCAAAAATACCAAATAAAATAAAATAAAAACAAAATAAAAAACAGAAGCATGGTCAGTGTGTTATGTCACAAACTATATACAGTGATAATAATTATAATGACAATTTGCTGAAACAGGAAGACTATTAAGGAGCATATGATGTATGTACTAGAAGGAAGACTGCTTAAAAAGCACAAGATGGTCAACAATCACAACCAAAAAGTGAGATGAAACCTCTACGACTGTAAAGAACACTAAATGAAAGCATACTAAGCATGCCAGAGGTCTTGCTGGAATCTCCTAGCACCACAAAACAAATTAAAGAAAACACACTAACTAGGACCACTGAAGTGGCTCAGTGGGTAAAAGCAATTACTATGCAAGCCTGGCGACCTGAATTTGATCCTAGAACTCATGTTAAGGTATATGGAAAGGATCAACTCTCACCTCTGTATATGTGCCTACACACACATACACAATTTTTTCAACTAAAAATAAAACACTATGGGGCTGGAGAGGTAGCTTAGCAGTTAAGAGTGCTGGTTGTTCTTGCTGAGGATCCACATTCGATTCCTAACACCCACATGGCTAACAACCATCCATAACTCCAGTTCCAGGGGAATTCAATGACCTCTTTTGACCTTCAAGGGCATTGCACGACATGGGTATACTTACATACATGCAGGCAATACACCCATATGTATAAAATAAAAATAATAAAATTAAATTTTAAAAAGAACACTAAACAAAACCCAAAAATGAGTTTATTCAAAGTCTTTATAGGGAATCCAAAATATTAATTTTTTTCTTCTTGGCATCTATTATATTATTTTTCTAAGATAAGTAGTCACATTTTTTATTTTTTGGAGGGGAGGGGTTGGTCCTACAGATTGAACTCAGGCCACACGACATCCTAATCCTCTGCTTAAAACCTCTAATACAATTCATATTTAGAATACAATCCAAGTGCCGGGCATGGTGGTGCACGCCTTTAATCCTAGCACTCGGAGAGGCAGAGGCAAGAGGATCTTTGCGAGTTCAAGGCCAGCCTGGTCTACAGAGTGAGTTCCAGGACAGCTGGGGCTACAAGGAGACCCTGTCTCGAAAAGACCAAAAAAAACAAACAAACAAAAAAAACAATCCAAAACTTTTTGTCTGAGGCTTACAATTTACCACCTCCTTCCATCAGAATATAAACTCCCATGACAAAAAAAATGTCTTTTTTTTCTGCCAATATATTCCTAAGATCTAGAATACCTAAACATTAAACTTACTAAAATAATTGAAAGCTTATTAGCTACACTTAACAAGTATAATCAAGTATAGACCATCTAAAACAAGAATTCTTTCAATCACTTATAGGGCAAGGAGAGGCTGAACTTTACCTATATAGGTTGATTATCACTAATGTGAGATAACTGTGACCAGAAGTGCTCAGATCTCAAGGGCTTGTTTTTGGGAGTGGGGAGCAGGGTGGAGTACGTGCAGACTTTACTGGTCAAGCATCCCAATTTGAAAATCAGAAATGCTCCAAAATCTGAAATTTGCTGATCATGTTGATACTAAAAAAAAAATGTTTCAACTTCAAAAGATTTCACAACCTTTCATTTGTCCTGGTTTATTATTAGTAACTGAGCTAGAAAGTAATAATTCAGAAGATGGTCCATTAATGGAACCAATTTTCATGTGTACCCCAGAATGATTCCAATTTTAAGATTGCAGACCACAATCACATTATTTTTAGGTTGGTATTTGAAAACTCAAGGACTCAAGGGTACCTCAATAAGTTCCTGGTTATATATCAGTCAGCCAAATTGCATGTGTTTCATTATGTTATGTGGTGTGTGGTTCGTTGTTTTTTGTTTGGTGTGTGTGTGTGTGTGTGTGTTTATGTGTGGTACTGGGGAATCAAACCCAGGGCCTTGTGTGCTCTGCCTCTAAGCCTCATCCTCAACCTTTTCCATTAGCATTCATAAACTAAACAGCACCCTGTGTTTGGTTTCTGAAATGCTTTCTTTGATGAGACAAAATTAAATACTAAGGGAGACTGAGTGCCTTAAAGAAGTAATCATGATTATAAAACTGTAACTTAAAACGACCAATCTTTTTTCCTGTTTCTCTTTTCTGAGACAGGGTCATGCTATGGCTATGTAATATCTAAGACTGGCCTTGAACCCCTGCCTCCAGAGTGCTGAGATTACAGGCATGTGCCAAGCCACTCAGTACTCAGATAGTGATTTTAAGTGAAGGCATTTCGAGTTCTGTTCTCTCTGCTACAACTGAGTATGTATCTTCTGGAAGCTGCTTTTCTCTGTTTGGAAAAAGAACATTTTTCCAATCGTAGGGCAAACAAAGAGCCCGCTTCCCAGGTCTGCAGGCCTGACTACAAATGTTAATACCATAAAGTTTTTTTTTTTTTTTTTTTGGTCTTTTCGAGACAGGGTCTCCCTGTAGCCCCAGTTGTCCTGGAACTTACTCTGTAGACCAGGCTGGCTTTGAACTCACAAAGATCCGCCTGTGGAAACTCGAATGCATAATTTATGGTACACGGGACTGCATTCCGGCTCTCCCCTGTAAAAAGAAGAAAAAAAAAAAAAAAACCGACCTGCTTGCCTCTGCCTCCAGAGTGCTAGGATTAAAGGTGTGCGCCACCACACCTGGCAGTACCATAAAGTTTTAAATTAACTTGTCAACACATTTTCTGAAGTTCACAGCTTTAATCCTATCTCTGACATCCAGGAAAAAAAAATAATGAAGCAAAATTAACGACTAAGAGAATATAGTCAGGACAAAGGCCTGGGTCCACCACTTAACTTATTGGATGAGTTTGTGCTGAGACTTAAATGAGGCAATGAGTGTAGAGCACTTTGTACAATGCTTGGCCTGGGACAGATGATCCGTCTCCATTCTCACCCTCTTCAAATCTGCTTGACCTTTGGAATTTCCTATTTTTGGTGACCCAAACACCTACTTTTCCATCCAACTACAAGTTGCTATATGTTATTCATGTTTGACTTCCTGACATGTCTATCTCAAACTCCTTCTACCATCCCAGAGCCTTGTTTAACCAACTCTCTGGTTAAGCCTCCTTAACCATCTCAACTTGAGCAACCTATTTTTATAGTCACAACATATCCATTATCATCTTGAAAAAAATCACTAGCAATTGATCTATTATATCATATCTTCTGGTTTTTTTTTTTTTTTTTTTTTTTTGGTGTTTTAGAGACAGGGTCTCCCTGCAGCCCCAGGTGTCTTGAACTCATTCTGTAGCCCAGGCTGGCCTTGAATTCACAGAGATCCATCTGCGTTTGCCTCCCAAATGCTGGGATCAAAGGCGTGTGCCACCACACCCAGCTCCATCATCTTTTTTTTTTTGTAATTTTGTTTATTTTTATGTGTATGAATGTACTGTCTGCATGTAGGTCTGTGCACCCCGTGTCGTGCAATGTAGCTGAGGTCAGAACAGGATGTCGGATTCCACTGGAACTGGAGTTAAAGACGGTTCTCAGCTGCCATGTGGGTGCTGGGGATCGAACCTGGGTCCTCTACAAAAGCAGTCCGCGCTCTTAACCGCTAGGCCATCTCTCCAGCCCCTCCCTGTTATCTTAAACAGATAAACTTCTCCTGAGTGGTTAACTATTTACCCCTTTATACACAGTTTCCTTAGTGTATAAGCTGCTACACTGGGTAGAGATTACCTGATACTTTCTTCCATTTCCTACTCTCAGCACCTAGGCTCCTAATAAACACCCAGCATTCAAATTACTAAATTTCAAGTGGAAGATGAATAGCATGCTAATAATTTTACATCAAGTTCTCTGCCAAGACCAAGCTTCTCTGAGATCTGGCTGAAGGTATTCTATAAAATCCCTGTCTTTAATCCCAGTACTCCTGAGGCAGAGGGAGAGGCAGAGGTAGGCAGATCTCTGAGTGCAAGGCCAGGCCAGTCTGAACTAAATGTTAGGTTTAAAACTAGACTCAATTTATTGAAAAATGCTGTAAAGCCAGGTATGGTGTCACATGCCTGTAATCTCAGCATCAGAGAAGTGGAGGTAGGAAGATCCTGAGCTGGAGACCGGCCTGGGTTTCAGTAGCGAGGCCCTATCTCAAGAAAGCTAAACAGTTTATATAAACCATTGACCTGAGCTATGGAAACAGCAATTTACAAAATCTGGGTAGTTTTACTTAAGGAAATCATTACATTCTATTTTAATCATTATCACTCTACACTTTTAAAAATGAATTTAAATCAATTCAAAGGTGTTTCTAAAACTAGATGGTTTATAGAACCCTAAATTTAGACCATATTAAAGATACTGGAAAACCATACAAATACTTCAAAGGGCAGTTTCTAAGTTTTAAAATAAAAACATTTCACCAGTTAATTTTCCTTCAGTGTAGCTAGGTAGTCACAATTTCCAGAGTATTATAGTCTCAAAAACTTGTCATATTGTATACCTTTCTGTTCTGTATATGATTTTATGTAATTTTTTTTTAAAGCCAGGCATGGTGGCTCATGCCTTTAATCCTAGCACTCGGGAGACAGAGGCAGGCGGATCTCTGTGAGTTCCGGGCCAGCCTGGTCTATGGAGTGAGTTCCAGGCCAGCTGGGGCTACAGGAAGACCCTGTCTCAAAAAGACAAAAAACAATAAAGTGTCCCAGATTGTGGGGCTGGAGAGATAGCTTAGTGGTTAAGAGCACTGGCTGCTCTTGAAGAGGACCCAGATTCCATTTCCAGCACCCACATGGTGGCTAACAACTCTAACTCCAGTTCCAGGAGAATCCAAGGCCCTCTTCTGACCTCCACTGGCACTGCATGAAAGGGGCGAGACTTACATACATGCAGACAATACATATAAAAAAATAAAAATATATGTTTTTAAATGTCCTGGGCCGGGCATGGTAGCACATGCCTTTAATCCCAGCATCCAGGAGGCAGAGGCAGGAAGATCTCTGTGAGGTCAAAGCCAGCTGGAGACCCTGTCTCAAAAAGACCAAAAAAAAAAAAAAATAGCTGGTGATGGTGGCACACACCTTTAATCCTAGCACTTGGGAGGCAGAGACAGGCGGATCTTTGTTTTTTTTTTTGGGGGGGGGGCTACAGGGAGACCCTGTCTCAAAAAGACCAAAAAAAAAAAAGTCCTGGATTGAAACACTTCACTCTTGAGATAAAGCTTGAGATCTTAGAAAGTAAACACAGAGAAATGCATAAGACATTTAACATAATCTTCCTAAATCTCTACAGTGATTTAAAATATCTGATTTTAAATCTTTTAAATCTAAAATATTTAAAATTACAAACTGGAAAACCTACATTAACAGGCTAGCAAAAGAAAGAAAATACACTAAAAACTGGCATTTCCAACAGGTATAAACTGCTGAAAGACATGCAAGGAAAGCTCCTTAGCAAAACCTTAGGTTGACAGCGACCTCATTAAGCTTGGTTTAAAACTAGTAAATGACACACCAAGAACCTGAAAATGCACAGTTGCTCATTCTGTCCCTTTTACTGTATCATTACTGGCACATAGGCTGTCCAGCTAAACAATCCAAGGAGCTCAAGCAAACCTTTGAGCAAAAGTAGGTAGTACTGACCAGCTACTATTGTGATCTGATTCTTTAAGTCTTGCCCTAAGAGATGAACAATTCTATTCAAAATTTCTGATCCCATCTAAAACAAAAAGAAGTCCAAATTGTATGATATACTTAAAAAGCTGTGCTGGTGATAAGCTGCCAAAGTCTCACATTTCATTAATGTGCAGGGTGGAGGCTCAGAAGTCTAATAGACTAAACTGAACAATGAAAATGGCAAAAGACAAAAAAGCCAGACTTTCAAACACTGCCTAGTCAATTCCCTCAAGTCAGCTTCCTAACTTCCTAATCAGACTCTTTGTGGATCAAGTAGAAAAAATTTTTTGGAAAAAAATCTGTCATTTCCAAATTTTTTTAAACAGGTAGCATCCTTTCTTTATTAAGTACTCCAAGCTTTGAAATTCAAGTCAGTTTATAAGCATTTGATAGCTCTAAGTCATCTTGTACCATTAAATCACAACATAAAGTTAATGGCAAATGTCCAAAATTTAAAGGACATCAAGGCCCAAATCCATTACCATATTTTAACACTTTGGTTCCCTCCCACATTAACAAACTTTTTCAAGTGATAAAAAAAAAAAAAAAAAAAAAAGAACAAAGGAGCAGCCTAGAATTTTGCAAATACCTAAGTGAGGGAAGCTAGTTAACAGCAGTAGCAAGCAGCACCTAGACTTCTAATCAGAGCATAGCCAAAACATTAAGCATCCTCACCCTACTAATGATAATGCATTTTTTTTTTTACCTCTAAAAAACCCTCTTACCTGTTTATAAGTATATACGGCTGTTTGCCACTGGAACACCACCTTGCAGAGTATAACCGTGGCATCCTTGGTTGATAATCACCTGTTGCCTAGCAATCATCATCCCGCATGGAGCCAAGACAGCGCTAGGGCTCTTCCATCCGAGGTTAAAATTCAAAACAAGCCCAACAAGCCTGCATTTCAAGGTGGTCTTCGTCTGCAACTAGTTAAGTTTAAAACTGGCAAACAAACAAGATGTATGAAGCCAAAGGTGCAGCATTGCTGGCTTCCTCTTGAACTCCAGCGTTGTCACTGTGCACTGAAGTATCCTGCTGCAAACAGGGGAGATGTTCTCCTGTACTGGGAACAGGCTTCCAAAGCTCAAGAGCCCCTGTACAGGATGATAATGCAGGAACTAAAGGCAAACACTTTCTCCTCCTTAAGGATGCCTCCATTTTTTTCCTCACAATCTGTACTACCAACCGAAGTGACTGGGCCTGAGTGTGCGTTCGTACCTATGAAACCGTCACGGTGCATGCACATCCAAGGCATGTGGAACCACAGGTCAAATAAGGCACAGATACCAAGTAACGGTTCTAATTACAAACGCTAGCTCTCAGGAACTCTTCATCCATTCAGAACTAAACCCATCACTGCATAACTCTGGTAAGAAGCCCCTGGAGACGGAGGAGCTCCTCAAATGTGTCAGGAAAGGCTTTATTAACATCATCATTAACATTTAAAAAGCAACCGGAGCATTTCTCCTTCTTTTGGCAATTTGGTGCAAATGTTAAAAGTGCAAGATAAAGCAATTTCAAACTTTTCTTCAAATTAAAAATGAAACTAAAGCCAAACGTGATGGGTGAACAAAATAAATCAAAACTTAAATTTCAGCAACTCCAGCTCTTCAAACCAGCAAAGCCCCCGACTCGAGCACTGTGGTGAGGCTTAGGGTGCTTGCCCCGGCTTCTTGCGTGCCAGCAAACAGCACCATTCCCTCATCACGTTGAGGACCGAGAAGCAAAGGATCCCCTTCACTGCAAACAAAGGGGGTCACTGTAACACTATGATCCTTCAGAATTGACACACCGCGATAGTCAACATGAAATTGATGGTCGCCCTGCTTCTTGCTCAAGACATACAAGATCTGAGCAGCAGCAAGTACCCCCTCCGCTGCAAACAAAGGGGTCAAGGTTTGTCGTCAATTCACTTCCAGGCAGAAAAACATTTTCCTCAAAAGAAACAATTTATTTAGAATAAAACAAAAGCAGCTCAACTGCGAGCCCATGTTTGAGTGACAGCTACTTTTAAGCTGTGTGAGCCATAAAAAGGGTTTTCTTTACTTTTCCAGAAATCTTGTGTACACAGCACAAAGCAAAGAGGTCATTTTTTTCCACTTAAAACACCGGCATTGGCATCACAATAGCAGATACACAATGTTAAGCTGCCATTTAGTAAAATGCACAAAATACTAAACAGATTAGCTTTCTTCCATCAGAGGCCCATGTAAACTCCACATAAGCCACAACTTCTCTTCAAAAAGGTCCATTAGAACTTTAAATTCCGAATCTTCATCCGTTGTTCACCAGTTTTGCTTGCAGGGGGGAAAAAAAGGTTATTCAGTACAAATGTTTACAGTATTAAAAAATATATATATTTCCCCTATGCCATTATAGATGAACATAGTATTAACAAGACCTTCCTGGATAGTCCACTTTAACTTCAAAAAGCACCAATAATACCCACTGGCACAAACCTTGAAATGAATTTACTGTATGAATACCCAAATAACAAATAGAACAACAGGGTTTTTTGTTTTTTTTTTTAAGACTGCAACCAAAGATTATAGGACTAAAAACACCCTTTATCCTTAAATAACTGACTAAAGGATGGCCAAAATGCTCAAAGAAAAACAAAGCAAATTTATGATCAACTTATAATCAGTGAATATCTTCTAAATATAACTTTAAAGTAGAACCAAAAGATGGACAAAAATTTTACCCCCTCTACATTCATTTTGTAACCTACATGGAGCAACATAGATTTCTCCATTACCGCAGAAAGGGGTCAAAGATGCAAAGCCATTTATAAACCACCTTTATCTATGTGACCAAAGACAGCAGCGGTCATTTTCTGTTAAGAAAACAGGCATACAATTGCTAAACAAAGAACACTTCAGAACTCTCACTTTCCAACTCTGCTCAGATCATACACATAAGAACTCTTCCTCAAACGTTTCAAACGTTCCCAAAACATTTCACTGTAGTTACCTGAAATCGTTTCCCACCTTTTAGGGTTATCACTATAACCAGAATGTTAACAAGGCCAACCCTGGTTTTTGTCCTTGTACCTAACTCTTATCACAAAATCAGTCTTTGTGACAAAGACAGAAAAAAAAAAGTCCAGAAATTCTCTCCATTTTTTTCACATATAGGTCATTAAGGCCCTCTTCAATAGAAGACTTCATAATTCTGTTACCGCAGTTTTGGTAAATGGTTCTTAGATGGATCCAAATTGCAATTCAAGCTGTGCCTGCAAAATGAGCAATTTCACCACTTAAGAAATTAAATTTTTTTCAAAAAATTTACTGAACACCTGCTCATAGTTTTTAAATAAACCTGAAAATGTCTGAATCTGAAAAACACCCTCTGAAAACACCCTTTACTGCTGTATACCAAGTAATGTAAGTGAGTCACAAAGGAAGTATTCTTCACCTTCAAAATGTAACAAAAGCTTATGCCAGCCAGAGGATGGACATTTTAAGATGTAATCCTAAAAGGAAAACTCTGTCTTCAGCTTGACAGTGTCAAAATACGCATTAGAAATTTAGGGTTTTGTATGAAAAATTATAGGAGGAAACCCTGTTACAACCAACAAAACACTATTCCAAAATTAAGTACAACCATTTGCTAGAATCTGAGTGATTGCTTAATTTTCTATAAACTTCTAAGTTGTGATCTTAAAGTCTTAATTACCAGCAACTTAATATGAAAATAATATACGTAAGAATTTTCTCTCCTTTCATTTTAGCCAAGTTTCTGAAAACTCAATTACACTAAAATAAAGAAAAAAATAAATACAAAACTGGGCTGATAAAAAAAAATACCAATACAGAATTATGAAATTCTGGCTAATAAGAATTAGATTTCTGCTTTCATTCAAATTCTGAAGGTGGGTAATTTCAGATATGAACCTGCACAATAGAATGGGCAACACAAATAAGAGATTCACTTGAACAATGGCACTTTGTAAGTAAGCACCAAACTAAACATCACTGGTTTTTTGGTAATACATACATTTGGAATAGGCATCAAGCCACCATTTTGAAAATACTGGAGCATTCACTAACTGGCCAGATCTAGAAGTAGCAATGTCAGATAAGGACTCAAACAAACATGGAGCAAAAAACAATTCTCTTCAATAACCTGTTAACAGTGTGTTTGTTTGTTTTTTAAAGGAAAACCACACACATTTTTGACATAGAAAATTAGATTTTACTGACTTCACTCTTTAATAGAGCAAAATCATTTGTCCAAACTGTCTTATCAAAAGATATTCAAAACTTAATAGTTAGTGGAATTATTTAAACTGGGAAAAAAACTACTTAGCTACAAATTAAAATTCTATGTTCACAGACTGTATTTGCAGTAGTTTCTGAATAGGTGTCTATTCCATGGCAATTACTACTTTTTTGGAAGCAAAAGGCACCCAAGTCTTAGCTGTAGGATTTCAGGTATTTTTCCTGTAGACACACCAAGGACCTTTGTGCTCATAAGCCTAGTACATTTGAAATCTACTTCCAAACAACAATTTTTTTATATAAATGCATAGTGAGAACCAAAAAGTAGTATGTAATAGTGATGAGGCTTTCATATTGACATGCATTAGACACATGTCAGAATGGAAAATAAAAATGAGGCCATCTCTCTGGATTATTGGTGCTATTTCAAAACTACCAGTTTTGATAACAGAAAGAAAACAATTGTGTTCTGCAAGGCTTTGGGTAAGTTACCTTTATAGAATGGAAAAATGTCCATGATCCATGACACCAAAAAAAACCAAAACAAAACAAAACAAAACGAAAAAACCAAGCACCTAATCCAAATTAACTATCAAGGTCTCACACTGAAGTCCTCTGTACTTAAAATCAAGGGAGAAAAACATATTTAGTAATGACCTTCCAAATCAGGGTGGCAACAGGGTAGGTAAAAAAAAAAAAAAAAAGAAAAAAGAAAAAAAATCCTTTATTATCAAGTAGCAGAAGTTCTTACTAAGAACCAGATGTATTATCCTCAGCTTTATCTGTGGGGTTGGGGGTGAACCTGTGCAGATAAGTTAAATTATTTTAATTACAGGTACCTGGGCAAATAAAACAAAAAGATTTCTTTTTATAACATGGACATTTCTAATCTCTATGGCCAGACAGTAGTGAAAATATTAAGCATGAAATTTCAAAGATATTAAAAACTTTTAATAATGTTGTCTACTACTGTTTAAATATGAAAATTTGAACTAGACTTTTAAGTGTATCAAGGGCATTTTAAAGCAACTTTAAAAAAAATTCTGCAATCTAGCTATCTGATTAATGCCCACTGAAAAATAAAGATGACTTATGAGCCTGCAAACAAATGTCCTATTACCGAGACCAGAAATTTCTTAAATGATAAGAACACTTCATTTTTTTTGGAAGAACACTTGGTTTTGAAGTATGCAATTACAACTGTACTTGCTACACCTCTCAAAGTTCATATAAACCCCATCACACACCTAACTTACCAAAGAATTCTCACTTTTGACAGCTCCTACTCACTTCTTGCATACTAGTGAAGATGTAAATGGTTTTGCAACAATTCTCAATTTTTACCAGTAACAGCTACAAACCAAAGTGCATACACAGTATACAAAATTCAAGAACTATGATGTAAATAACGTTAAGCAAATTTTCTGGAAATAAACTGTTTAAAGAGAAATGCCCAAATACCTGATTAAAATAATTACAATTTTGTGATACCTGATCAAATTTTAGTCAAATATTTCTATTAAGGAATTATTTATCTATGTACCAATCAAGTTATATTTTCAGTGCAGATTACCATGTAAATATTGCCCAGACTCTTTTTCTCCAAATTAAGATTTTTTTCCAAAATTTTGGTTTCGTCATTTTGAGGAATTTTTTTAAACTCAATATTTAAAAATAATAATAATAAAAAAAAAACTGAAGAAAAAAAAAAAGAGGAAAAAAGTCACAAGGGTAGGAAATCCTAATTAAAGCAAATAATCCTGCTACCTTCAGGGCATCCCTTTCACTTAAAAGAGCTAAACTGTTCCAACATCTATTTTAAGGAGGTTTACAAAAAAATTTTTTTTAAAAAAGAAAAGACTACAACTAAACTAATTGAAAGAAATTTTCATCTGATGCTGTACCCCATTACACATCACAAAACAAGGAACCATGTTCAGAGTAGTAAATACAAGTTACACATGGACTTTAGGACGCACCACGGACAATGATCATGACCAGGTAATCTTCTTCAGATTTGGCCAGTGCCTTGGCAGGGGAATCCAGGAACTGCTGGGAGAACTCACAAGGTGGGAAGGCATGAAGAACCCCGGTGTTTTCCTTGTCTTTGTTGCCTCCCACCGGGAGGCTGATCACCCCAGCTGCCTGCTTTTGCTTTAAATAGGACACAAGGTTCCTAAGTGGCCTCTGCGTAGAGGCGGCAGTGTCTGACGTGGCTGAGGAAGAGGAGGATCGGCTGTCAGAACTTCCAGGTACAGCCAGAAGTATGGCATAACCATTGGGCCCTGCCACTTTGATGCGCCGGGTTACTTCATCCAACTTGGGCTGGTCCAAACGAAGACGCTGTGTGATCTTGAGCTGGGCTACCTTGCCTCCCGTTGAACCTTCCACAAGAAGACTGCTAGCCACTTGGAGGTCACCCTGCAACAGATGCATGTTGGAAGGGAAGTTGCTGTTCTTCAGCAGAAGCATGCCCTGCCAGGCCAAACACAGTTTCGGAGAGGATACTGCTGGAGCCGTCCCTCCATCCTGTTTCTGGGAAGGGGACTTCAGTTTTGCTGAAGCAGTGCTGGCACTGGATGGATTCCCATCAGCTCGTTCTTCTTTTTTCAGAGGGCTTTTTCCCTCGGTGGGAGGGACAGTCCGGTGCTTCCTATCCCGTTCAGCTGATGCAGAGTTCTTACGGTCTCGCTTGTCACCCTGGCTCTTCTCCAAACTGCCCCGTCTATCCCTGATTGGAGAGGGCTTTTCCAAGAGAAGAAGACGGGAAGATCTATCATTGTCACTGTTGTATCGGTCTCTGCTACTGCTCAGTTCTGGACTGCGGTCAGGAGAAAGAGGGCAGTGACGTTTCCGTGACCTGTCACTCTCAGGAGATCTATCCAGATGCCGTCCTCCACTATCCTCCGGCAGCCGTCGCTTCCTAGGCTGGTCCCTGCTGCTAGGTATATCCCTATCACCTCTGTCCCGATCCAAGGACCAACCATCCCGCCTTCGATCCAAACTATCCAGCGCCTCATAAGCAGTCACACCACCAGCTGGGGCCCTTGCACTTCGCTCTCGAACTGGTGGTGGAGGTGGCACCCAATCAGAATCAGGATAAAGGTCCCTATCACGATCTCTATATAGTAAGGGTGGTGTCCTATCCCGAGCACCCCTCAAAGGGTCAGGTGCTCGATGTCCAAATGCATCTGTCACCAAATCATAATGAGTCAAGGGCAGAGGCTGCAGATATTGCTGCTGGTAACGATGTTCTGTGTCTGCAAAGTCTACTCTAAGGCGACGATCTGGGCCCCCGAGTGGGAATCCCCGCATATGGGTCCAGGCAGCATGAGCTGCATCCAAGCTTTCATACTGGATATAGGCCCAACTATCACCTTTCCGGTAGTCTATGGTTCGTATGGTGCCAAACCGGTCAAATTCTCGTGCCAGGGCAGCAAGAGGCACCCAAGGTCCCAGGCCACCGACCCAGAGGCGGGTAGTGGGTGTCGCCTTACCATAACCGATTTTGATGGGATTCCGAATTATAATTTTGCCAGACATTGCTAGCTTGGCGCGGTGAGACATGTCTAGGTTCTCAAACTTGAGAAAACCATAGGTACTGGTCTGGCCTCGAGAAGGCCTCTTGATATCTACTTCGGTGATGACTCCAAACCGATCAAAAGCCCTTCTTAAGTCATTTTCTGTCACAGTGATGTCTAGGTTACCCAAGAAAAGTGTCCGGTTGGCACGCTGATCATCTTCGGGTGAGATGTCATCCACCTCTCGGAAGGGAGCAGCACCTGCTCCGGCTCCCACCCTTGGCTCCAGGCTGTACGCGGGGCGCACTCGCTCATAGAACGGGTAGTCTCGCTCTCTCTCCAGCTCCCGGGGCAAGGGCGGCGGGGGCGGCGGAGGGAGGCGGCCAAGGGCCAACTGCTGCAACCGGTAGTCTCTGTACCCCAAGGCGGCGCCGCCAGGGGAAAGCGACCGCTGGCCTCCACCTCCTCCTCCAGGGGCGTGCCGGTGGCCACCTACGGAGGTCCCAACCACGCTGGCCGAGGGAGGATAGGCATCTTTGTCTAACGGGGAGCGGCTGCGGCGCCGGCTCACGTACACGGCTTCTATCTTGAGAGGCCGGTCGTACAGCACCAGGCGGCCTCGGGCGTGCTTGGCCGCCCGCGCGTCCTCTGGCCGCCGGAAGTTCACAAAGGCTACCCGCTCGTCCCCGCTGCCAGAGCCTGACAGATGACTGATCTTGACACTTACGTCGCCGAAGCGTTTGAACTCGTGAAACAGTCCGTCCTCCACCGCCTCGTCACTCAGCTGGGACCCCAGCTCGCTGATCTTCAGGGTCTTGTACTCCACGGCATCCCCGCCGCCGGGAGCGGAGGCGGCGGCCCCTGAGGAACGTGACTCCCCGCCTCCACCCCGAGAGCTGCTGCGCGACTCGCCCCCGCCGGAGGAATTTTTGGTGCTCGGGGAGCTGTAACTGTGCAAGCGGCTACTGGAGCTGCCCCCGCCAGTGTCATACTCGCGGCTGCCCCCTCGGCTGCTGGACTTGTCCAGATGGAGGCTCCGCCGCGACCCGCCGCCACCGCCGCCGCCGTCCGTCTTGCCGCTGCTGCTCCCATTGCTGCCGCCAGAGCCCCCTAACTTCTTGCTCCGTTCCCCGCGAGAACTCGAGTCCTCACCACCACGGGAGCGTTTGGGCTTGACTGGCGAGCGCTCCTTCCCTTTCATGGTGGAGGCCCGCGGGAGGTCGTCTCTGCGGAGCTGACTAACCCGCCACCCCGCGCTCCTTTCACTCAGCGGACTCGCACGCCGCCATCTTGGACTCCGCCGCGGCAAAGGATCCCGCCCCGCAGACTTCATTGGTCATTTAGCTGTGTCTTCGGTCCTCTCATTGGAAAAACTCCTTGTCCGTCTTTACATCTCCCCGCGCTCCGGGAAGGCGCCCGCCCGGACGCTGTTATTGGGTTCCCAACGCCCTAATCAGCGTACCTCATTGGTTCCATTCGTTGTCTGTCTTAACGGTTCCTCGCGCCAGGCTGTAGCTCCGCCCCTCGCACTTTACGGTCACCTGACTCAGAGACTGCAGGCGTTGATTGGACAGAAAGTCTGCCCTGTAACGGTACTTCTAACGCGGTGAAAGCAGCGGTCCCACCTCCTCTTCTCTGTCATTGGTTTGTGAACACGTCCTTTAAACCGCTAATTTGGGAAGTCGGGACATCAGTTCTGGCGTCTTTTCTGAGCGCTTGGCCCTCAGCAGTCTCGCGAGAGACAAAGAGCTCGCTCTGCCTCTCTCTCCCGCTCGCTCGCTCTCTTTCGACCCGTGTCTTCCAACTTCTGAAGCGGCTGAGGGAAGTTTAAATCTGATTGGATGTTGATGAGGAAGCTGGTTGACTAAATGTGCTGTCCATCACTCACTTAAAGGCGCAGGCCAGTCAACCGAGGAATCTGAAGGTGAAAGAGTAGAACACGCGCTTGGTGTGCGACGTCACTTAGCTGTCGCCAGATGGTGACAAGTCTGTCAGGCCCGCCTCCCCGCGTTTTCCGCGTTCCCTCAAACTTTTGTCTGGTCCTGCGGCGTACTTTGCTGGGCTTCAGTCCTTGGAGTCTGGAATTTCCGGGCTCTGCTCGGTCCTACCTAGGGCTGGACTGGTCCTCTGGCTGTGGGCCCTCAGTTCCCTCGGGCAGTCGTCCTGGGCTATCCGGCCGACACCATCTTAGTTAGCAGCTGGAAAAAGCCCCACCCCCGCCTTCCCGGGTCCTTGTAGCTGCCGGGGGCGGTGAGTTCAGGGTTCAGGGATCCTCGGGTCACCTGACGCCCTGGGCGGTTCCGAGAGCTAGGAAACCGAGCTGCCTGGCCCGCCCACGGCTCCGGGTGACCTACGCGCCCGCCCGCGGGCGGGGACCCGGCTGCAGGGCCACTGCGCACCTTCCCTCGGCGCCTGCGGGGCTTTAACTGACAAATAGCTGTGGAACCGTACAGCTGTGCGCGTGCTGTAATATAGCCTTTTAATATGTAACGCTTTGCTGCTTGAAATAAAAACGAAATTTACGCCTCGTGTGCAGACCCATTGCTTTTGGTCTGCTGTCTCGTACCTCGGCGCTCCATATTAGGATTGATTCAGTCCGCAGCCACTTAGCTGCCTCCCTTGATCCCCTCCTTTGACTCCTTTAATTATGATCCTCTTCTAAACTCGATTTTTTTTCCGTGTACCTTTATCGTGTTAGTTAAGCACTTGTGTAATAGGCCGGCGATAGATAACGAGATTGACAGGTCATCCACGCACTGGCACTGGCGTTTGCAGCCTAGTGAAGGGAAACTGGCCTGCTGCTGGCCTCCTAAGTTTGAGGGATTGTGGTCTGTAGTTGAAGATAGGAGGTGTTTTTAAACATTTTCCAATAATGCCCCCCCATATTGATATCTACTTGAGAACTACGCCATATTAGATATAACAGCCCAGTTTGCCCTATTTGAACTATTTTGTTGTTTGTTTTGTTGGTATATAATCCTGAAGTTTGTGAAGATCTATATCTTGATTAGGTCAAAGGAAGTTGAAAGAAGCCCAGTATGTAACTCATAAGCCCCACAATATTATAATACATTCGAATAGATACCATTCTATTAAAAGCAATGAGGCTTTTTTACAGTGGAAAACACTGTAATCACAGACACTCTTGAGGCTGAGTTGAGGTAGCAGGATCACAAGTTCCTTGTTAGCCTGGCGTGGTAGCATAGGCCTTTAATCCCAGCACTCCAGGCGCAGAGACCGGCAGATCTCTGTGAGTTCAAGGTCACCCTGGTCTACATAGTGAGTTCCAAGACATCTGGGGCTACAGGGATACCCTGTCTCAAAAAAAACAAGTTCCTAGCCTGAGCTTATACAGTGAGTTCAAGCCCAGCCTTAGCAACTTAGACTGCGTCTCAAAATCTACACACAGAGAAAAGAGGGCTAAGAAATATCCTAGAACACTTGCCTAACGTGTGAATCTCTAGATTAAACAGCTCCAGTAATTCAAAAACAATGTTTTTAATATTATTTTTATTTGATGTGTAAAAGTGTATTGCCTGTATGTGTGTCAGTGCACCCGTGTTGTCCAGTGCCCACGTAGGTCAGAAGAAGGTGTTGGGGGGCTGGAGAGATGGCCTAGCGGTTAAGAGCACTGACTGTCTTGCAGAGGACCCGGGTTTGATCCCCAGCCCCCACATGGCAGCTGAGAACTCCAGTTCCAGGGGAATCTGACACCCTCTTCTGACCTCCGCGGCATTGCACGACACGGGTGCACAAACCTACATGCAGACAATACATTCATACACATAAAAAAAAAATAAAATTAAATAATAAATAAGAAGGTGTTGGATCCCCTGGAACTGGAGCTATGGTTGTTTGTTAGCTGCCATGTGGGTGCTGGGAACCAAACCCTGGTCCTCTCCAAGAGCAGCCAGTGTTCTTAATTGCTGAGTCATCTCTCCAATTTTTTTTTTTTTGAGTCAGGGTCTCCTTGTAGCCCCAACTGGCTTGGAACCTACTATGCTGACCTTAATCTCTCAGAGATCGACCTGCCTCTGCATCCAAAACAAAAATAATTTTTTAAAGATTATTTGTGGGTGTGTGGGTGTGTTTGCATGTATGCTCACATTCATGTGAGTGCCTGTAGGGGCCAGAGAGGGTGTTGGATCCCCTGAATTGGAGTTACAGAATGTTGTAGGATTGCCATGGATCCTCTGGAACTGGAGTTAGAGTCAGCTGTCAGCTGCTATGTGGGTGCTGGGAATTGAACCTGAGTCCTCTGCAAGAGCAGCTGGTGTTAACTGCTGAGCCATCTCTCCAGCCTCTAGAATTTTAAGACCCTCACATGTACTGACCACAATTTCAACGACTATAAAAAAAAGTCCTGTCATTTTTTTTAGTCTACATCCTATTCCCAGTCTTCCCTGGTCCATTATTTTGTTCTAGGCTTACCTGATACATTTCCTGCCTCAGATTGGAATCCACCATTCCTCCAAGTAGTTCTGGTCCTTTTTAGTGGGAAGCAGTATTGAAAGACAAAATTCCAGATACTAGGATATAAAATACACATAATTTGCAAGAACATAAAATAAAAACTTAACGTAAGGGATTTTAATCTGTCTCAAAGTTATATGAATACTATGCAGAAGGAAACTGAAGTTCAGCCTTTATCTCATTACTTAAACTACAAAGTATTTTAGTCTTAATTGGTCAACATAGGTGATTCACTGTGTTCATAAGGAAAGATAAGTACAGTTTCCCAGACCTGATGAGAGGGGTTTGAGAAGCACAAGAAATGGGAAAGAATTGAAGGAGCTGAAAAGGGACCAATGTACGTGGCACTTCTTGAGGTATGCCAGGCTTGATGGCTTGTCATTTGGGAGCATCAGTGAGCTTGTTGGAAGCTCCTTGCCCACACCTGGCAGCAGTGAGAAGGCTTGCCTGGGGGAACTGGGAGCCTACATGGTGCCAAGTGGAATGGTAAGTTTAATAGTTAACAAAAGGCTATTTCCAGCAACAGACTCAAAATATATAGCCTGTTATGTGTGTTTGCCCATGAAAAAATAGAATAATGTCACAAGAAGCACATGCATCCTTTTAAAAAGTAGAATCTTCGAGTTTTGCTTGTATTTGACTTTAACCAAGTGTTCACTAAAATAGAAGCAATAATTTAGAATGCATGCTGTAGTTAAATGACTTACTTTGTTTCGTTTCTTTTGTGTTCTCAGAAACATGGGGCAGCTTAAGTGAGGTTTTTTAGCAACCTATGTTTAAACGTGTGCTTTGAAGAGGGCTGAGAAAACATAGAAGTGACCCCTGGTTTAAAAGGCCAGGACTTGGAATTCTTACTTGGGCTAGGTGATATAGTTGTTGAGGTACAATTCAACCTTTTCTCTTGTTTCTGTGTGAGCAGTGTCCAGGGCTATGAGGGCAGCTGACCAGGGTGAGGAGGAGCTTTCAGTGTTTATGATGCAGAGTTAAGCTATCAGCAGATTCCCCTAGGATCATCCCCTAGCAGTACACTGGTCAGTCTCCAGTTGAAAAACCGACATAGCCTGTTTTTACCTCAGTGTTGGTCCATTGTAGTTGTACAACTTAAAGACCCTAAGGAAACAGCTTTCTTTCTCTATAAAGAGCTTTTTTATTTTTTTACTTATTTATTTTTTTATGTGTATGAATGTACTGTCTACATGTAGGTTGGTGCACCCGTGTCGTGCAATGCTGTGGAGGTCAGAAGAGGGCATCAGATTTCCCTGAAACTGGAGTTAAAGACGGTTCTTAGCTGCCATGTGGGTGCTGGGAATCGAACCTTGGTCCTCTGCAAGAGCAGTCAGTGCTCTTAACCACTGAGCCATCTCTCCAGCCCCATCTATAAAGAGCTTTTTACATCTCCTTTAAAGTTAGTTTTAAACTTAAAAGGGAAAAATAAAACCAAAAAGTTTATGTGCAACTTAAAAATACCAGTATGATTCCAGTGCTCCTTTCCACCTTTATTCTTCCCTGGTTTTATTTGTGTGCCCTCAGCACACACACACTGTTATGATTGCAGTATGAACTTATCTTGGAAGCTGAGAGCTGTTTGGTTTCCTAGTAGATGCCAAAAATGCTAAAGCTGGTGACTAAACATTTTTCCTTTCCATAATAAAAGATTAAAAATTTCTGTCTCATTTCCTGTCATAAAGTTAGTCATCCCTGACAATGAGGTTTATTTTGTTTGGCATCATAATGTGTAAATATTTGATCCAAGAGCATATGTTAAATTCCTAAAATGTAAAGTAATAGAGACTTAGTTTGCATTATAAATTGATGAGTTTACCTGTGATTTGTGGAGAGTTTTTAAATAATTTATGGGGGAGGCTGAAGCAGGAGAATTGCTACAAGTTTGATGTGACCTTGGGTTATAGTGAGTTCCAGGTCAGGCTGGGCTACAAGGAATGATCTTATCTCAAAATATATTTGTAATTCATAACATAAAGTTCATTCATTTAAAGTGTATAATTCATTGAGTTTTAGTGTACCTAACAAGTTTGCATGTGTTTCTTTTAATACTATTATAAAAAACATGGCACTGCAACTTCTTCATGACTAAGCCCTAATATAATTATCTCCTTTATTAGATTTCTTATAGGGTAGTGACTAAGAGCTGAGACTCTAGAACCAGCCAGTTTTGGATTAAATCTCAAGCTTGGATTGAGATTTACTATTGAGCCGTGGAAGAGAGTTACTATTAACACTTCTGGACTTTGGTTTCCTTATCATTTAAATAGGAATAATCATAGTCTCTTTTCACTGAGAGGATTAAATGGGTTAGAACATATAAAGAGCTTGGAAACAGTGTCTGCCACAAGGTAAATGTTTAAGATTATCAACATTTCTCTCTTTCAACTTCAATCTCTAGAATCAGATTAGCCATAATCCTTATTTTATGACACATATTCATCAATGGGCCACCCACGGGCTTTTACATTTTTCATTATTTGCCAATAAAACAGAGAATACCCATGAATTTAACACTAACAAAACCTCAAAGAAACAGAAAATTATCAATAATTTATATCTACCCATGTGTCCTATGTGTTGTTCCTCCTTAGCTTGTTCACTGCATATATATGAATCTAATTATTAGAAATCTTTTTTCTTTTAAGGAATTTAAAATAATTTATAATGGAATTTTAAAGAATTAAACATGCACACACATATATTTGTGTGTATTTGCACACTTATACATATTATGTCCTTTAAAAGTATATTCTTCCCTTTAGAAAACAAAAACCTTGGTTAATCTGAGCTAACTGTGTGGCGTTAAACACCCAAAAGGAAAGTATAACCATAAATAAATAAATAAATAGAAATTGTACTTCAGGTATAAAATTTGAGACCTTAGTAAAAAGACAAAAAGTAGCCAGGCGTGGTGGTGCACACCTTTAATACTAGCACTTGGGAGGCAGAGGCAGGTGGATTTTTGTGAGTTCAAGGCCAGCCTGGTCTACAGACCGAGTTCCAGGACAGCTGGGGCCACAGGGAGACCCTGTCTGGAAAAAGACCCCCCCCCAAAAAAAAGCACAGTTGTTTTTCCTGTCTTACTGGCAAGTGCAGCTACTCTGTGGCTGCCACTGCTTTTGCAGTGTGGTGAGACGTGAGAAGACGTGAGAAGACACAGCTTCTCAAAGACGTGAGAAGACACAGCTTCTCAACCTTCCAATATGGACTGAAGACTCATGTCTCTCCAAGAATCCTCCAAACCTTCAGTGCCAGATGGGGACTCCTGAGACACCAGCTTGTGGACTGAGCAGCTACTGGGGTTTCAGCCTCTTCAGAGTATAGACTGCCATTGTTGGACTACCCAGGCTGTATCATGGAGACCAATACAGGAAGATCAAGACAGGACCTGGTACTTACTGGACCTCATTTTGTGACCATGGGAAGGAAAAACCCCCACGTGTGTAGAACACAAGGGCAGAACTGATGGTGGTTTGGGCTTGCCAAGGAGGAGCCTTCAAACATGACATCTTTCAGCTAGCACTCGGGAGGCAGAGACAGGCGGATCTTTGTGAGTTCAAGGCCAGCCTGGTCTACAGAGTGAGTTCCAGGACAGGTGGGACTACAGGGAGACCCTGTCTCGAAAAGACCAAAAAAAAAAAAAAATCATAAGCTGAAGATGCTAAAACCTATGATATCTGTGGCATGCATATGTGCATATTGTGGAGTGATGCATATTGGAAGGAATAACAACAACAGAAAAGACTGCATCAAAGAACTGACTGAAACAATGAAGTTCTGCTCAAAACAGTAAACTACTGCATCAAGAATTTTGAGAGAGATGGAGAAAAAAATGAAAAACATGTTTGAATGCATGAACTCTGGTGGGGTGGGGGGCAGGGAGGAGGGCACAGGTCTCGATTTGATTTGTAATTAATGTTGTATGAAATGCACAGAGCTTCAATAAAACATTGGCTTTGAAAATAAATAAATAAATAAAAGTATATTTTAGTTTTGCCTAGCATTTAATTTTTTCCCCTTTTTTCACACCCGCTGACCTCAAACTCAAACTTACTATGTAGCTAAGGATGACCTTGAATTTCTGAGCCCCCTACCTTCATCCCACTAATGTTGGGATTATAGGCTTCTGCCACTATGCCCAGTTTAGGGAATGCTGGGAATTAAACTGAAGGCTCAGTGCATGCTAGGCAAGTACTCTTATTGCCTGAGTTACATCCCTAGCCCTTGTCTTTAACTTCAACCAAACTTTATTTTTCTTGAGACAGGATCTCATTGTGTAGCCCTGGCTGGCCTGGAGCTCCCTATGGTGACCAGGCTGACCTTGAACTCACAGAGGTCCACCTATCTCAGCCTCCTAGGTGCTGGGATTAAAGACGTGTGTCACCACACCCAGCCAACCAAACTTTTTTTTTCCAAGGTAGCTCATAAGACTGACAAACTCCTCCTCCTTCACTTCTTCCTCCTTTTAACATCTACATTTATTTCTTTTGTGTGTGTACATGCAGTTGAGTGTGGGGAAGTCAGAAGACAACTTGTGGTTTTCTCCTTCCACTGTGTGGTTTCCAGGAATCAAACTCAGGTCATCAGGCTTGGCCTGTCTGCTGAGCCATCATCTCACCAACCCTTCAAACGAACTTTTATTTCTACATCTTGTGATTTTTTTTCGCATTTTATCATACATAGCTATAGTTTATTTCCATTGCTGTACAGTATTCCATTATGAAAAATGCCATTTACGTATGTATCCTTTTGTTAGGCATATAGATAACTTCCAGGTATTGTATTGTATTGTTTGGTTTTGTTTTCTGTGAGCAGTGGTACAATAGAGGTTCTTATTCATATCGCCCGAGGTATACATGCAATAATTCCTCTGAAATGGACTGGGAAGATGGAGAGTGAGGAATACACAGTGAAATTACTGGGATAAAGAGTATACTCAGGCTAGGCATGTGTCTTTTAATCATTGTTGTTAATATGAAAGTTAAAATTTATTGGCATTCTGGAAAAGTTCCACAAAACTGTGAAAAGCTTAGGCTAAAGCTATGAGAGTTTTTTTTTTTTCTTTTTCTTTTTGTGTATGTGTGTGTGTTTTGGTGCTTTTGAGACAGCTGGCCTGGAACTTGCTATGAAAACTAGGCTGAAAAAAAAAAAAAAGAAAGAAATCCAGTCTGGCCTTGAACTCACAGAGATCTGCCTGCCTCTGCCTCCCAAGTGCTGGGATTAAAGGTATGCACCACCACACCTGGCAAGAATGTTTATATGTATATATATAATTGCTTATAATTTAATCACAGCAATTAGTTTAGCTGTTAGTCACAGCTAAACTAACAGAATATTTGGGGAGTATATCAACTGGTTTATGTATGTATACCACATTATTAGTCTACTAGAGACCTAAAGGAATTTACTTGCATTGGCATAATTTGAAGAACAAACAGCAAATCTATTGAAGTGGATCCAGGTCCTGACATCAGAACAAGGAAGAGGAAGGGAGCAGTTCTGAAGGTGCAGAGTGCCAGTCATTTTGTTTATTTTTACCTGTGATGAATTGTTTGGGAGAACTGGACTTCTTATTATAAATTAAACTTAATAATTTTTATGTGTAAGAGTGTTTTGCCTGCAAGCATCCAAGTACGCTCATGTTGTGAAATGCCCGTGGAGGTCAGAAGAGGGGGTTACATCTCCTGAAACTGGACAGTTGTTAACTACCATGTGGGTACCAGGAACTGAACCCAGGTCCTCTGCAAGAGCCACCAGTGCTTTTAACCATGGAGCCATATCTCCAGCTCCATGAACATTTTTGTATTTTGCTCAAGCAAAAATTCGAGTTATGGTTACTTGCTGATGTGGCTTGCCCCTCTTGCATGTCGTCTGTTACAGTTCGCTGTATCTCATTAATGGTGTTATTTCTCCAAAAATTTATGTTGTCTGTTGTCAGTGATTTGAAATGTAGTCACAAGATAAATTTTCCTTTTTTGTGTTTATAGATTCATTAGAGCTTTTAATATACATGATCGTATAATCTCTACATATTTCTTCTTTTCTAGCAAGCTATATACCCAACACTGTCTTCCCTTCTAATCATTGTTGTTTTTTCTTTGAACATACTGTACCTATCTACAATCTCTGATATAGAATTTAAGGAAAAAGTGATAATGAGTGCTGGGGAAGTGGCTCAGCTTGCCTTGACAGCCAGACAACCTGAGTTCAGACCCCCAAAATCCACACAAAAGCCACGCGTAGCATAAGCATCTGTAATTCCAGTGGTCAGATGGGGAGATGGAGGCAGAGACAGAAGAATCTCTTGAAGCTCTGGGGCCAGCTTCTCTCTCTCTGGGGCCAGCTTCTCTCTCTGGGGCCAGCTTCTCTCTCTGGGGCCAGCTTCTCTCTCTGGGGCCAGCTTCTCTCTCTGGGGCCAGCTAGCCTGGCTTACCAGGGTGAACTTGCAAAGAAGAGAGACCTTGTTCCAAACACCATAGATGAGGACCAGCACTCGAGGTTGCCCTCTGAGTGTGGAAATGTACTCACACTCACAAACTTGTACATACATAATCCTCATATACATATATACATACATATATACATATACATGTTGATGAGCACTCCTATATTAGTTCTGATTCAAAAGGGAATCCTAATATTTCTTCATTTAGGATATTTACTATGTTTTTGCTTCCTTTTCATTATCCATACATTTAAGGAAATTCAATTTGTTTGTAGTTTACTGGAAAGTTTTTAATCATAAGTAGTATTAAATTTCTTCCAAAGTAAAAGGAACTCAAGAGATTGCCAGTGAAATCAGTGCATACTGCCACACTTAATACTAATGGAAAAAGAAGCTGTAGAGATCAATACAGAACTAAAGCAGCTGATGAGATCTGAATAGACACTAAAACTTTACAAATGAGTTAATAGTAAGGTGTGCTAGCAATGTTTCCTGATTTTTTTCCAGCTTATTTTGCATTTCTTCCCTTCTATCTTGTCTAATCTCTCTCTCTCTCTCTCTCTCTCTCTCTCTCTCTCTCTCTCTCTCTCTCGTGCGTGTGTGTGTGTGTGTGTGTGTGTGTGTGTGTGTGTTTAGAATTTTTTTGTTGTTTCAGTTTTGTTTTTTGAGACAGGATCTTGTCATGTTGCCCAGACTGGTCTCCAATTTAGTTCTCTTGCCTCTGCCTCCTGAGTAGTGGATCACAGGCAATGTACCATTATACCTGTTTCTTGATTTTTATCGTTGTATTGTAGTTTCTTCAGGGCGTCCTAGTGCAGGTCTGTAATCCTATCTACTCGTGAGACTGAGACAGGAGGATCACAATGTTCCCAGCCTTCCTGTATAACTTAATGAGACCAAGGATCAAGATGAAAACTAAAAAGAGGGGCAAGGATGCATAGAGCTCAGTAATAGAGAGCTCACCTAGCATCTGCCCTAGATTAGTTTCTTGTGTGTCGGGGGGACGTTTGGACTCAAGCGGAGGCTAAAATATTTAAGAGTAAAGAGTTATCTCGGGCTGGAGAGATGGCCTAGTGGCTGAGGAACCAGGTTCCATCCCCAGCACCCATATGGTGGCTGAGAACCATCTTTAACTCCAGTTCCAGGGGAATCCGACACCCTCTTCTGACCTCCGCGGCACTGCACAACACGGGTGCACAAACCTGCACGCAGATAGTACATTCATACACATAAAAAAATAATAAAAAAAATTTTTAAAGTTATCTCTAGGGGCAGGAGAGATGGCCTAGCGGTTAAGAGCGCCGACCTCTCTTACAGAGGACCCGGGTTCGATCCCCAGCACCCACAAGGTGGCCGAGAACCGTCTGAAACTCCAATTCCAGGAGAACTCCAGTTCCAGGGGAATCTGACACCCTCTTCTGACCTCTACAGCATTGCACGACACGGGTGCACAAACTTGCATGCAGACAGCACATTGATACACATACAGAAATAAATGCCGGGTGTGGTGGCACAGGCCTTTAATCCTAGCACTTGGGAGGCAGAGGCACGCAGATCTCTGTGAGTTCGGGCCAGCCTGGTCTACAGAATGAGTTCCAGGACAGCCAGAGCTACAGGGAGGCCCTTTCTCAAAAAAAAAAAAAGTTATCTCTAACTTAATCTTAAAAGATAAAGAAGAGAAAACATTTAGGGAACAGATCGTTTCCTTCTGTTTTGTAGCTCTACCATCAGTTTGCTGCCTGGTGATATATTATGGCTTTTTTTGGATAAGGTGTAATGTCTACCCAGCTGGCTTCCAACTTGAGCTACCCCTGCCTAGTTTCCTAAGTGCTGGGATTTCAAGCATCTGCCACAACTAATATGCCCTCTGGCTTTTAAGAAGGTGAACTTCAAAGTATCAAACTATAATTGATTTGTATCTCATTGGCCAAAACGTATAGATACCTGGCTATACTTAGCTGCAAGAGAAACTGGGAAGTATGTTCTTTAGCCCAGCTAAAACCAGAAATATATTTTTTTTTGCTCGGATGAAAACTGTAAGTTTTAGTTCTAAGAAGGCAGGGGAAAGTAGACTTGGGACCAACCAGCAGTCTGTTCAACATCTACCATTAGTAAATTGCATGATATGACACCTGTATAAAGCTTACAGTGTGGAGTAGGATTCAGTTATAAGACATCACTGCATGACTTTATATTAACATTATATAATTCAGAGCAAAAATAGTTATCTTTTTTGTTTTGGTTGTTGTTTTGAAATAGTATCTCACTATGTGGCCCAGGCTGGTCTTGAACTTCTGAACTCCAGCAATCCTCTTACCTCAGCCTCCTAAGTACTGAGTCTACAGAGGTGAGCCACTGTCCCTAATTCAAATATGTTTATGTTATTTCAGATTAGGAAACAAACTCATAGAGGCTTAAGTATAGTTGATGTTAGTGATATTTGTTCATGTGTTTCTTTTTTGAAACAGAATCTCATGCTAGCCTAAGTTGGGCTAGAACCTGTTTTGTTTTTAAAGGGACAGGACAGTCTAGGGGGAAAAGCAGTAGCAACATTTTGGAGGCCTGGATTCTCTGGACAGAAACTACACTCCAGAAGTCCTGTGCTTCTATGTTCTAGGTTCTATGACTTTCCAATCTGACACATAAATCTGCAAGGTGTAGGAGAGATCTCAGATCCACTAACTATTCACTGTGGGATACCTGTCCCTATATCCACAGAGACTGAGTTGTTGGAAATGACATGATTCTTCTACAGCAGTCTCTCCTTTCCACAAGTAGAAATGTGAACAGATAGATCTCATTACACAATCCATTCATCAATAGATAATAAAATAAAGCTAATGCTTTATTAACCACAGATTAAATGCCAGGCACTCTGCCAGAACTTTCTTCACATTAGCTTACTTTACCCTCACAAATGCCCAGAAGACAGGTAGACTTTTTTCAGTAAAAAATTTGAGGCTTAGAGATCCTTTATATTTTACAAATAATTAAGAGGAGGGGGCTGGAGAGGTGGCTCAGTGGTTATAAACATTTGCTGCCCTTGCACCCACATGGCAGCTAACAGCCACCTGTAACTACAGTTCCAGGGGAATCCAACACAATCTTCTGACCTCTATGGGTATCACACGACATGAGTGCACTTACATACATGCAGGCAATATCTCATACACATAAAATAAGAAAAATAAATTGCTTTTAGAAAAATTAAGAAGAAATTATGTACTCTGAAGGTTCCCCTACCCCTCCTTTTGTCCAACCCAATTTGTTTTAAGTCCTCTTTACATATTATGGGTAACACTGCTGGTGCCTAACCAATATCTATTCTTTCAGTTGTTGTAAACAGACATTTTTAAGTTTTTAAATTTTGATTTATTATTTGTATTTATATGTATGTATGAATGCCTGGGTATTCATACACATCTGGTATATACACATCTGATGCTGGGAGAGGGCATTGGATCCCCTTGAACTGGAGTTACAAGAAATTGTGTGTTGCTCAGGGTGGGTGCTGGGAGCCAAACTTCGGTCTTCGGCAAGAGCAGCAAGTGCTCTTCATGACTGAGCAGCCTCTTTAGCCACTTACTTTTGTTTTTAACTAGCTTACAAGGTAGCAGGTTTCCTTATAGAGTTTTCAGACCTAGTTTTGGTTGACTCTCCCCCTCACTCCTCTTCTCTCCCATCCCCTGCTACTCATCACACATTTAAACCCAACTACTCTCAGCATTCCTGCTTCCACTTTCATTTAACATCTGTGTTATAACCCTACCCACCCTATCATTTGAAGCCTCTTTTGTCCCTTTCTAGTTTCCTGGCCTATACACATACTCACTTCCACCTAAATCCATATAGATAAAACAAGAAGCTAGGATCTGCACATGAGAAAGAACTGCAGTGTTTGTCTTTCTGAGACTAGGTTACCTCACTTAATGTGTTTCAGTTCTATCCCTTTTCCTTAAAATATCATAATTTCAGCCAGGCATGGTGGTGCATGCCTTAGCACTTGGGAGACAGAGCCAAGTGGATCTCTGTGAGTTCAAGGCCGACCTGGTCTACATAGCAAGTTCCAGGCCAGCTGGGGCTATGGGGAGACCCTGACTCAAAATGACCCCCCAAAATTTCATTTTTCTTTATGGCTGAGAAAAATTTCCATTATGTATATCTACCACATTGTCATTATTCCTTCACCAGTTGATGAACATCTATGCTGATTCCATTTCCTTTTGTGAACAGAGCAGCAATAAGCATGGCTATGTATGTTAGGACACAAAGTCCTTTGGCTATACAGTCATAATGTAGTAAGAATGGTACTTTGAGCTCTGTTAGTTGCTGGTGCCTGGGAAACTCCCATTTCAAAAATGAAGTTCTAACAACCATTTCATGTGAGCATGTAGTTTAGAAATGTAAATTAGATGACTGACAAATGGAAATTGTAAGATGCTCAATTATTGGACAAGTTCTTAAGACACAAAGAATTAAAGTTTGATGCACAACTTCCTGTTGGGTGTTAGGCAATATCCTCATGCTGCGTCTTTGGCTTTCAGAAAGTCCAATTTAAAGAGCTCCTGATGATGCAATCTATGTAGTCTTGTTATCGTTCACATCTCAAATTCCACCCATCTATAAAAGTTGGTATGGTCATCAAGTTGATAAAATATAGGTGCGTTTGTCAGCAGCCAGCTTAGACAAACTCTGGTTCTTTGGGAGAGCATGTACTCTTAACTACTGAGCCATATCTCCAGCCTGTTGTCTGCTTATTTTTGAGGCAAGATCTACCTGTATAGTCAAGGTTGGTTGCTAATTTGTGGTCATTTTGGCACTGCCTCCCTAGCTGGGCTTACAGGAATATCCTAGCATGCCTGGTCCTAAAATATAAAAACATCAAGTCAAGTGTAAAAGTTTAGTGAAAAAAAGCAATACAAACTGAGTAGTCAAAGAAATTATGTGTTTATTCTAACAATTTGCTCAATATAGAAGACACAAAGTAGAACTCTAATTAAGTCTAAGTAATATTTTGCTAAAGGAGCTATCCCTATATTTCCTATCTTACAAGAGCTTTGCCTGCTTTCATTTGGGGGACATGTTTTCAGCCTTACCATCATGTGAACTCCTATCCATTTTTCAGGAATCAGCTCCAGGTCCCATCCCCAGAGAAGCCCTCCAATATAGACTCTTATTTGACTGTAAGAATCTCTCCTTCATTGTACTTATCACAAACACAGTTTGCACTTGCTGTAACTAATTGCCTTATAATCTGGTGCATTTGATTCCTGTCTATCTCTTGTTGGGAGGATGAACCCACATATCTGATTAGTTGCTATTTTATCCACAGCACGGTACCAGGCACATCACTGGCACATGAAACCTTTTGTTGAACAAATGAATGAATGTAATCTATTACAGTATTTCCCAATACTCTATAAACTGAAGCTAAGAAAAAAGTTAAATGAGTTTAGAAAGTATTTTGTACCATTTCACCCAAACTTCCACCTGGCCAGAATGCAGCTTTGCATATAATGCCCAGAAAATCCTGCAGTAAGGAAACCCTCAACCCATTTGATCATAGGGTGTAAACCAGGGTTCCTTCTCCAGCACAGGCTCTGGGTAGCATTTTGACTCCCGGGAAATAATTGGATGCCTATGCTTATGAGCTGTCTGGAAGATTAAGTAGCATAGAGGAATCTAATTGATTCCTAAGAAGTTTCAAGTTCAGTTGCACTAGGAATCCAGACAAGTTTAATTTAATATTTTTTTTAAAAAATTTTATTTTATTTTTTATGTGTATGAATGTACTGTCTGCATGTAGGTTTGTGCACCCGTGTCGTGCAATGCCGCAGAGGTCAGAAGAGGGTGTTGGATTCCCCTGAAACTGGAGTTCAAGACGGTTCTCAGCCACCATGTGGGTGCTGGGGATCGAACCCTGGGCCTCTGCAAGAGCAGTCGGTGCTCTTAACCGCTAGGCCATCTCTCCAGCCCAATTTAATATTTTTTAAAACAAGCTCTACAATAGAACCTGCAGCACTGGCTGAAGAATAGACATACTGGGCAGCATAGTAAATACCTGCTCAGTGAATAAAGGAGGCAGAAGGTAGTACAGATGATAGCCTCTTAGCTAATGTTCCTAATCTTTACATGAGAAGGAAACTGTATGGTTAAATCTAAAATTCAAGGGTCAGGAGGCTGGAGAGATGGCTCAGTAGTTAAGAATACTGGCCTGCAGAAGACCCAGTGTTCAGTTCCTAGTTCCTAGAGGGAGGCTAACAACCATCCTAAACCTAATTCCATGGGATCCAACACTGTCTTCTAACTTTCACAGTGGTACACTGAGATACATGCAGATGAAACATTCATACACATAAAAATAAATAAGATGCAACAAAAATTTAAAAAATTCAAGTGTGAATGGGAAATCCGTAAGCACTTTAAGGTTTAGTAGTTGGTGTATGGGCAGTTCAACTACCTAGGTAATAAAGACTATGACATACACTTGCAGGGTTTAAGGCTCAGTGACTAGATTTTATTACATTAAAAAATTTATAAGCTGGGCATGGTGGCACATGCCTTTATTCCTTGCACTTGGGAGGCAAAGGCAGGCAGATCTTTGTGAGTTCAAGGCCAGCCTGGTCTACAGAGTGAGTTCTAGGACAGCTGGGGCTACAGGGAGACCCTGTCTCGAAAGGACAAAAAAAAAATTTATAGTATGTGTGTGCACATGCATGTGTGTAGAACCAGAGGACATCTTGCAGGAGTTGGTTTTCTCCTTCTACCATGTGAGTCCTAGAGATCAAACTTGTGTTATCAGGCTTAACAACAAGTACATTTATCCTCTAAGCCATCTTCCCAGTCCCCAGATAACTAATTTTAAACCACAAATATTTTGAGAGTAAGTAAATGCTGATTTTCACTTGTTGGCTTTGTGATAAACATTTTGTTAATTGGTGTTTATTCTAGGATTTAACATCATCTTCCTTTTTGTCTTATTTATGTTTTTCCTTTTTCATCTAGTACTTGCCTTCATTAAGCTATTTATTAATTATTTATTTATTTATTTGACAGTATTCAATAACCCTTCTTGCTCTCTTTGTCCTTGTTTCTGTTACTTGCACTTTCAATTTAATTTCATTTCAACCAATATTTGTTGGTCATCTCTACTAGATACCACGTCATCATAATTCATTTTTTAATTCATTCATCAACATTAATTGAGTTCCCACAGGCTCTTGGGCACTGTGCCAGTGACTGGGATAGAAAGATGAACAAGATGTGATCTCTGGCATAAGAAGCTTCTCCTCCTAGTGAGAGAGACAGATAACTATTTTGTGGAGTGGTGAGGTGACGATAAGATGGAACTCAGGATCCAGACCCTCTGAGAAGGAAGCAATTACTTCTCCACGGGATGTACAATTGTAAACCATTGTGCCTGGCACATGCTAAACGTTTAAGAAATATTTCTCATAGAAACAGAAATCCTTCTGGGTAAGAGAGTAGCATAAATGAAATCTTCAGGAAGACTTTGCTGCCTAAAGAGTAACTTCTTTTTTTTTTTAATTTTATTTATTTCTGTATGTGTATGAATGTACTGTCTGCATGCAGGTTTGTGCACCTGTGTCACGCAATGCCGCGGAGGTCAGAAGAGGGTGTCGGATTCCCCTGGAACTGGAGTTTCAGAGGGTTCTCAGCTGCCATGTGGGTGCTGGGGATCGAACCCGGGTCCTCTGTAAGAGAGGTCGGCGCTCTTAACCACTAGGCCATCTCTTCTAACCCATCTAAAAAGCATTAGATTATGCTGGGTGTGGTGGCGCACACCTTTAATCCTAGCACTCGGGAGGCAGAGGCAGGTGGATCTTTGTGAGTTCAAGGCCAGCCTGGTCTACAGAGTGAGTTCCAGGACAGCTGGGGCTATAGGGTGAACCTGTTTCGAAAAAGACCAAAAAAAAAAAAAAAAAGAGTATTAGACTCTGTGTAGGCATGGAAGGGGTGGTGAGGAAGATAATGCTTGTCTGAAAATTACTTTTTCCTGTTGTTGCCTCATAAACTTTGTGGAAACACATATTTAAAACCATATTACATACAATAATAGTTTATAAATTCCACTTTTTTCTTATTTTTTGGCTAAACCACTTTACAACTTTAATGTAAAATATAAAGTCTAATTGCTTGAAATTTCTCATCTTGCTTTTGTAGAGTTCACACTTCTAGTCCTTATCATCAGAAGAGATGCCTGTTCTTCATTTGCCCACAGAAAAGCATCCTGATACAGTAAGTGACCCAGCACAGCATCCCAAGTCATGCCCAAAGTGCTAGAACCACATGAGTAAGCTTAAGAACTTACCCTGGATTACCTGGGATCTGGTCAGCTGGGGAAACTGTACTGGGGCTCAATATGCATACCAACGCCAGCATGACGGGCTCCACTGCTCCCACCCACTCACCTGCATCAGAGTCACAACAGGCAGCCTCCAACAGGAGCCAAAAGGATCAGCCAGGTCAAAGCTGACAAGCTAATTGTGCAGGACAGGCATTCAGTGTTATATACATTTATATGTCAATAACAATAAAATTATTTTTATAATATAAACTACAGGAACTTAAAGAAGAAAGCTGGTAGATAAATACAGATGTCATAGAATCTGAAATAACAAAGCCATTGTCCTCTTGAGGCTTGTGGAGAGATTTTGATATTTAACAAAATGGGGAATGAACTGTTGGGTTGTAAAGGAATAAATCCTATAGGTTAAGGTTTTCCATTAGTGTTAGAATCAAAGTAAAAATCACTGGGGGATTAGGACTGGCTTAGCAGTTAAGAGTACTGGCTGCTCTTGCAGAGGACTCAAGTTCAGTTCCTAGCACCCAGGGGATTTGATGCCTCCTCTGGCCTTCATCCGCATTGTATGTATGAGATATGCTTACATAGATGCAGGCAGAACACTCATACACATAAAAACAAAATTTTTGAAAATAATTGGGTACCTTGCTTTAAAAAGGAAATTCCAGGCTGGAAAGATGGCCTAGAGGTTAAGATCCTGACTGCTCTTGCAGAGGACCCAGGTTCCGTTCCCAGCACCCACTGGCGGCTGAGAACCATCTTTAACTCCAGTTCCAGGGGAATCCAACACCTTCTTCTGACTTCCATGGCACTGCACGACACGGGTGCACAAACCTACATGCAGACAGTACATTCATACACATTAAAAAATTAAAATAAATAAATAAAAAGGAAATTCCAAAGAAAATAGAACTAACAGGACAATATTGTATGCGTATGATTTACTATACTGTGCATATGACATGAATGGTATATGTGTGATATATTTGTTAATTATTATAAGGAATTTGTTTTGGGCAAGTAAGCCTATAATCTTATCCCCTTGGGAAGCTGAAGTAGGAGGACTATAAGTTAAAGTTCAGCCTGGTCTACATTCAAATGCTGTCTAGGACAGAGACAGGAGGTGGTTGGTTCACACAATTATGGAAGCTGAGCTGTCCCAAGATACACAGTCAGTAAGATTGAGACACAAGAAGTTCTACACTGAAAGCTGCCAGACTTGAGACCTAAGAGTAACCAATATTTTTCTTTGAGTCTGAAGGCAGGAAAAGATCCATGTCTGGCTGAAGCAGTTGGGCAGGAGCTCCCACTAGCCTTTTCACTCCACTCAGGTCTTTCATTGATTAGACCAGATTCCTTCCACTCTGGGGAAGGAAATATGCTTTACTTAGTAGCTAATATCAACCAAAGACATTCTCATAGATATACTCGGAATGGTGTTTAACCAAAGGACCAGGTACCCTGTGGCCCAGTCAGGTTCACAGGAAATTAACCATCACACAGTGTAATGCATACTGAAATTGGAGGCCCTTTGGAGCTATAGGTTTTTAAGACGTGAGTAATGTGATCACAGTAGCTGAGAAGTGCTTAAGAATAATCCCTGGTGGCTAAGCAGAAAGGAGATGGTCATGGGAGAGGTAAATGGAGGTGGGTAGAGCAAGACTGGAGAATAGGAGGTCACTGTGCAGAGCACAGCAATGGGCCTGCTAATCCTATTAATGGGCCTGTTTTCCTTAGGAGTGCTATATCACAGGCTATCTCATCAGTGGTTCAGGAGTTTGAGAAGGGCTTCACTGGGTAGTTCACTTGAGTTTTTCCATGTTGTTGCAATCAGATATTGACTGAGGCTTTAATTATCTCCTCTGGGCAGAATATCCAAGAGGGTTCACTCACAGTTAGTACCAGTTGTCATGCCATGCTTAGGAGCTCTCCAGCAGGATAGTCTGAGGATACTGAGACCTCTTGCATGGCATCTGGCCCCCCAAAAGAGCCAGGTAGGGGCTATGCAGCATCTTCTGACCTGGCCTCAGCAATCACACACTATCTTATTGGAGGAAGCAGTCACAATCCTTTCCAGATTTGAGGGGATTAGAAAGAGACTCTACCTCTTGACATGGGAATGGCCAATTCACACTATAGGAGAGAATATGAGATGGTAGATATTGAGCCACCTTTAGAAGATACAACCTGATACAATTCCCAAACTGACTTCTTCCAAGGTGGACTCTTAACTTGCTTTTCTGTTTTATATATAGCTGCCCACAGGACATTTCCACTTGGATGTCTTGTTGGTTCAAATTAAAATCTAAAACAGAATTTATCACAACCACTATCCTTCCTGATAAAGTAGACTAAAACCTTTCTCCTTTTTTGGAGTATGCTACCAAGGTCTCTCCTTTCTTCTTTGATATTGGCTTCTCTTCATCTCTGCTATCACCCTGGTGCAGTTCTTCCTCATCTCTTACATACTCAGATGATCTTCATACCTCCTCCTCACCCTTGTTCCCACACACCCCAATCTTTTTTTTAAAGTTATATTCTTTTTAAAATTAATTTATTATAATTATTTATGCGTATGAGTGTACTGTCTGAATGTAGGTTGGTGCACCTGTGTTGTGCAATGCCGTGGAGGTCAGAAGAGGGTGTCGGATTCCCCTGGAACTGGAGTTAAAGACCATTCTTAGCCACCATGTGGGTGCTGGGAATCAAACCCGGGTCCTCTGCAAGAGCAGCCAGTGCTCTTAACTGCTGAGCCATCTCTCCAGCCCCAACACACCCCAACCTCTTTAGTCTTTCCCAAATCCCATGTCTCACTTTCCTACCTCTAGAGTGGGCCCTTAATGGAAGTCCACTTGTCTTTCTTTCCACTATTGTGTTCCCTGGGGAGAGAGCTCTGAGACAGAGTTTATTTAATCTGCAGGTTGTTTCTTAAGGAGTGACTTTGATATCAACACCTGTAGAAGGAAAGGAAATGAACTGGATTTGAGAAGAAGAAAAGGTGGAGTTGTAATCTAGACCTGCCACAAACTCAGCTGACCTGTTAGGGGCTCTGGTGTTAGAAGCTCCCTTCAGAGCTGTCCTAGAATGATACAGCTGAGATGGATGAGTCCTTGTGGGGTTTTTTTTGTTGTTGTTGTTGTTGTTCCTTTTGAGACAAGGTCACCCTTTATTCGCAGCTGGCCTGGAGCTCTCTGTGTAGACCAGGCTGCCTTTAACTCAGAGATCCACCTGCCTCCGCCCCTTGAGTGCTGGGATTAAATGTGTGTGCCACCACGCCCAGCTGAATCTTTGAGTTTTTGCTTTGTTCAGTGATGTACTGGGCAGCTGAAGAAAAGAGTATGATCTTGCTAGGGTGCAGCTGAGGAAGTCTGAGTAGAGGATCGTAGCTAGCTATCCACCAGTAGCACTCGAGGAGCTGCAGCCACTAGTCTTCCTTTCATTCAGGCTTTCATGAACTCTGTTCCATGTCACTCTCTCTGTTTTGACTCACCCTCTGATGTGATGATTATGATGATGATGTGTGCATGTATGTATCTGCGAATGGAGGTATGCCACAGTGCACTTGTGGAGGTCAGAGGACAAGTTTCAGGAATAAGTTTTCTTCTTCCACAGTGAATTCTAGGGATTGAACTCAGGTTGCCTTGTGCTGCAAGCACTTTTATCTCTGATTTTTTTTTTTTTGAGACAGCCCTGGCTGGCCTGGAACTCTCCCTGTAGAGCAGACTGGCCCTGAAGCCTCTAATTTTTTATGGCTGTTGTCTGGCTTCCCTCCCACTTCCAGCTAGGTTATGAGCCATTTTCTCCATGACGGTCAGCACAGGGAGAAAAGTCAGAGATGCTGCGCGTCAGTTAGCCGGGGCCTAGACTAACACAGAGTCTAATCGGAGACTCATTTTCATTTCCATTACCATATCAGAAGGAATGATTTCTAGAAGTTCAACTTCATTGTCTTTATGAAGAAGAGAGGTAAATATTGCTACCTGGAGCTTGCTGTGAGGGGCCAGGGCAGGAGTATGATTTGGAAGGGGGTCCACCTTCCCTGAACAGTGCCTGAGGTCCTACCCCGTCTTCTCTCCTACCACCCAGCCAGCATCTTTCTTGGTCTCACAGGTTGCTGTGTGTATTTAACTAATTCGTGGTTATAACGTGCTGCTCAAATGCCACAAATAATTCTGGTGACCTATTATTTTTGCCTGGAGAGGTAACATTCCAGCTATTCTGTAGTGGGGGGGATGGTAAGTGATAGTGTGTTTTTTGTTTTTTGTTTTTTTTTTGAGACAGGGTCTCCCTGTAGCTCTGGCTGTTCTGGAACTCACTCTGTAGACCAGGCTGGCCTCGAACTCACAGAGATCCACTTGTCTCTGCCTCCCAAGTGCTAGGATTAAAGGCGTGTGCGATAGTGTGTTTTTTTTTTGGACCTAGGGAAACTGTTTTCCTGCCCTCTCAGGGTCAGGACTGTGAACATAGGTCTCACCCACTAGAGCAATAGCAGTCACAGGTTTATCTTTTTCTTTATAGATCCATCCTTGCTTTGGGGAGACAGAGGCCATTCCCAAGTACAGTGCTAGGAACTGCCACAGAGGTAGCTTTGGTGGGTGGCTGGGCTCCAAAGGACACTCATGGGGACCCCTCTTCCTTTGGGTCCAAAAGAGTTGTGAGGCAAGATGCTTGGGGGTATTCTTGCCACTCCTCAGAGTCTGAAATTTAATAATATCCCCCACAGTCATAATAACACATTAGAAACAAAACACTCTGGAGCTCCCTAAATGGAAATTTTTACGTGGTTTTTATATTTAGAATTCTGTTTCTCCCTCAGGGCAAATTTTATAAATAACCATTGGGAATGCTGAACAGAATTCAATTTCCATATTGATTCTGATTCTCCTTTCATGTAAGAAACACCAAGAAATTTTATATCTTTGACCCTTCTCCCTGAAGGTTTATAGAATTATATAATGTAAATAGACAGGTGTGTAGGAACAGAATAAGGTAGTAAAGGCATGGAGACCATGAGAGCCATGATTTGTTTAGAAAAAATAATGAAATTTCATATTCTTTTTTTTCAGTACTGGAGACTGAGCCCAGGGACTCGTGCATCCTGGGCAAGTACTCTACCACTGAGCTACACACTCTTCCCCCATATTATATCTGGAGACAAATGCAGAGTCACCTGTCATATATATAGGCTGGTGGGCTAGAAAGATGCTCAGCAGTTAAGAACACTGGCTACTCTTACAGATGACCCAGGTTTGGTTCCCAGCACCCACATGGTGACTAACAACTATCTATAACTCCAGTTCTAGGGGATCTGACACCATCTGACATTTACAAGTATGCATGCATGTAGTATAGTTATATACATACACTCAAAACACTCAAACACATTAAATAAATAAATTTAACGCCATACTATTTAACATCACTGAACAATTACTATGTGTTCAGCATAATTCTATGGTGCTTCATACATATTACCTCATTTACATCACACTGTATCCCTGGAAGTAGGTACTGTTACTAATTCATGTTATAGAATAGAAACTGAGACCTCAAGAATTATGTCATTTCCACCAAGTTTGAGTCTGGTTCCAGAACCAGGACTTCTAACATCTCCTTACCATAGGCTGAAGCACACCACAGCATGTAGAAAGTCCCATTTCTGTAAAGGAGAGCCAGACACCAAAAGGTCCTGGTATCAATGAAGATGGAAACCTTTGTGCCGCTTATCTAGAAATGGGAGGAGCATTTTCCATCCCCCTTAATCAGGTACTCAGAAGTTTCTCAGGGAAGCTATTCTGTTCTTACCTGGCCTCTTCCTCCTCCTCCTCCTCCTCCTCCTCCTCCTCCTCCTCCTCCTCTATCTCCTCCTCCTCCTCTTCCTCCTCCTCCTTGAACTTACAGAGATCCACCTGCCTCTGCCTCCCAAGTACTGGGATTAAAGGTGTGTGCCACCACTCCTAGCTTCCTCTTCTAATTTTGTAAAAACCAATGCTGGGAATTGAACCTAGGGCCTCAGGCATGCTAGTCAAATGCTACCACTGAGCTACAACTCCAACTCCTCAATGAACTTTTCTATGTCAAAGCCTACGAGCCTTTTCCAAGAGGTCAGAAATATGTAGTATTCAACTTCTGAGTGAAATTTGGGTTCATATCCATTATTTACATTCACTCAGATGACTTTTGGCAAAAATGGTCTTTCAGGAAAGGAAGGTGCACTTTCTTTCCTGATACATGCCTGACTTCCCACAAGTCTAGGAAAGTTTCTCATGCCTTTCATGTGCTCCTGGAGAATTCTGGATTTTCCTTCCTGGCATTCGTTAGTGCAAGATAACTCTTTTCCCAGGATCCCTCAGCCTCACCAGATTGTAAAGCTCTACTGGGAATGACTGAGTCTGTGGCCCTGTGTAGCATCCCAGGACCTCACGCAAGATGTATCAACCATGCAAGAAGCACCAAGTACCTGCTGGAAGAGTAAAGAGTGCTGTAAATGCCACCCTTTGGTCATCCTGAGAGAATGCAATGTTAGGACAGAAATCTGCTTTTTTGAAATTTTATGGATCAAGTTAAGCTTTCAGATAAAGATTTTTTTTATGCTCTAGTATATAATTATAATATATATATATATATATATATACATATATTAAAAAAATAATAAAAAAAAATTTTTTTTGTATTTTTGGAGACAGGGTCCTTCACTGAACCCAGAACTGTCCTGGATACTAGGCGTTGTGTTAGACCAGGCTGGCCTTTGAAACTCACAGAGATCCGCCTGCCTCCCCAAGTGCTATAGGAGGATTACAGAAGGCAGCGCTTCGCCCACCACTGCCGGCCAGCGATACAAGATTTTTTCCAATTACTTGATTCCCAACGCGCAATTTTTTTCTTTTTCAGGTCTTTTTGAGACAGGGTCTTCCCTGTAGCCCCAGCTGGCCTGTGAACTCACTCTGCTTAGACCAGGCTGGCCTTGAACTCACCAAAGATCTACCTGCCTCTGCCCGAAGTTGGCTAGGATTAAAGGCAGTGCACACCAAACATGGCCTGCTTTTTTTTCTTCTTTCTTTTTAAATTTTATTTGTATGTATAATGAATGTACTGTCTACATGTAGGTTTGTTGCCACCCGTTTTGTCATTGCAATGCCGCGGATCGCAGGAAGAGGGTGTCAGATTCGCCCGGAACTGGGAGTTCTCCCTGGAATTGGAATCGGTTACAGGATTTGGTTTCTCAGCCACCATGTGCGCGCTGCTGACCGGGACCGAACCAGACGCCGTCCTTTGCCTAAGAGCAACTGTGTGCTCCTTACATCGATCTTGAGCGCTACTCTCTCCAGACCCCCCCACCCCTTTTTAAAATGCTGGTCTGACTATTTAGAAAGAACAGGGATTATACAAGTCTTTTAATTTGTTTTAATTTTTAAATTATTTTATTTTCTTCATTATTTATTTATTTATTTATATTATTGGTCATTTTTTTCAAGACAGGCTCTCCCTGTAGCCCCCAGCTGACCTGGAACTCTAATTGTTTATTTTTTTATGTGTATGAATTTTACCTGCATGTAAGTGCCCTCGTTGATGCCAATGCTGTATGGAAGTCAGAGCATGTGTCTCAAGAATACCCCTGGAACTGGAGTTAAAGACAGTTCTTAGCCACCATGTGGGTGCTGGGAATCCAGCCCAGGTCCTCTGCAAGAGCAGTCAGTGCTCTTAACTACTGAGCCATCTCTCTAGCCCCATGATTTCAAGAATTTTTGAGCAGATAGCAGTAGTCAGTTTTCTCTCATGGCTAAGACTACTCGTCCTGGAGTTGACTGGGCTGGTTCTCACCTTCCAATTTTTATCACTCACTGCATGGTAGAAGTCAAATGTTAGAACCTTGGTATGTTCATTTTTTCCTTGCCAGAAAGGACTAACCCCATGGTCAGAGCAATGGTAAAAAATTTAAATGAGTTCACTTGGCACGGTGGTGCACATCTTTTAATCCTAGCACTTGGGAGGCAGAGGCAGGTGGATCTGTTGTTGCAGTCAAGGCCACAGCCTTCTTGGTCTACAGAGTGAGTCTCCAGGACAGCTGGGGGCTACAGCGAGACCCTGTCTCAAAAAGACCAAAAAAAAAAAAAAATTAAATTGAGTTAATCTCAGCATTCAGGAACCAGATTTGGCCCAGGTATTCCCAGTAGTCATTATGGCAGTTATTACCAGGGTGTTATCAGCTTGGGGCTCAGTCAGGTCTTCTGCAGATTTCTGTTGTTGCCGAGTGCAGAACAGGAAGCCAAATGAAGAACAAGTATAAAAGCATGTGGACCCTGTTTTTTGTACACCTGCCTGAAGTGACACAGTACAATCATATGTGTTCCACAAAAAAGCAGTATACTCTACTTGGTTTTTTATTTTTTCCAGAGAAGAGAACTGTTTCCACAACCTCTTGCATCTGCGGTCTTGCACCCAACACAACTCACACCTAACCACTTCTCTCTATCAAACTCCCACGGAGCGCGCCAACCAACATAAGAAGGAAAATAGAGTCAGCTGAGAACAACTCTCAACTTAGATAGTAAAGCTGAAACTTGAACCATTTATAAAATCAATACCACTTAGATTGGAGGTCGTGCCTCTCTTCTGGCTCTTTAAAGCGAGGAGGGTACTGGAATTCAATTCACCAAAGAGAGCTGGTCTAAACAAGTTGCGTGGAGAAAAAAGAAGCCTCCAACTCAGTGGACTTGACAAATTTGAGAACATTTGGCGACTCTCTATGTTTATATTTGCTAATAGAATACCTGAATGGTCATGAAACTTTATTTTACTATTTTTCGCGTGAGCACGTGGGATCTTTCCCATGATGACACAGTGTTCACAGCACTAAAGCGCACTTGAATGTGCTAAGTCTAGGTCACACCGATCTTGAAACAAAACCCTGGCCTGGCTCATTGCAGACGATCCACCTGCCTATATCCCCGGCGGCTCTTAGTTTCCCTCTCCTGTACCCTACCCCAACCCCCTTCTTCATCTGGGTCCTGAGTTCTTCCTATCTGTGCCTCCACAGGACGGACCACTGACACCTCTAACCCAGTAAATTCATCTGGGTCCTGAGTTCTTCCTATGTGCCTCCACAGGACAGCCACCACCTTAACCCAGTCTTCATCTGGGTCCTGAGTTCTTCCTATGTGCCTCCACAGGACAGCCACCACCTTAACCCAGTCTTCATCTGGGTCCTGAGTTCTTCCTATGTGCCTCCACAGGACAGCCACCGCCTTTGCCCAGTCTTCACAGTTTGTCCCAGTTATCCCAAATGGCCAAAGATGGAAGAATACTCACTTCCTTGAGTATAGAATTATTAACTCACAAGTCACAATGAAAAGCCAGGCATTGTGGAGCATGCCTATAATCCTGGCACTTAGGTGGGTTCAGGAGGAGTAGAAGTTCAAGGCCTCCCAGTCCTACAATAGATTTTATCTCAAGGGCTGGAGCTATGGTTCAGTGGTTAAGCTCCTCCACTGTATTTCTTGAGATAAGGGGCCAATTCTGGTCCGTAGGTTAGGTAAACTAAATACAGCCCAGTGTCACCTGAGAAGGAAAGCCTTGAATGAGGAATTGATTAGAACAAATTGGCCTATGGGCATTATCATGATTTCATATTACTAATTTATATAGAAGGGGTGGGCCCAGCCCCTGTCGGGAAGTACCATTAGTGGTCCTCGGGGGATGTATAAGAAAGCTAGCACCAGGTGTGGTGGCTGCATGTCTTTAATCCTACGCACCTTGGGAGGCAAAGGCAGGCAGAATCTCTGTGGAGATCAAGCCAGGACTGGTCTACATAGTGAGTTTCTAGGTCAGCTGGAGCTACAAGGGGACACTGTCTCAAAAAAAAAAGCAACCCCCCCAAAACACAAAAAACCCAAAAGCCAGCATTCAGGAAACAGAGAGACAGCCTGATGTAGGCATGCCAATCCTGGCCAGCTGGGGCTACAGGGAAGACCTGTCTTGAAAGAAGGAGGAGTAAGGAGGAAAGAAGAAAGAAGAGAAAAGAAGAAGAGAGGAGGAGGAGGAGAGGAGGAGGAGGGAGAGAGGAGTGAGGCAGGAGGAGGAGGAGGAGGAGAGGAGAGGAGGAGAGGAGAGGAGGAGAAAAGAGGAGGAGGAGGAGGAGAGGAGAGGAGGAGAGGAGAGGAGGAGAAAAGAGGAGGAGGAGGAGGAGAGGAGAGGAGGAGAGGAGAGGAGGAGAAAAGAGGAGGAGGAGGAGAAGGAGGAAGAGGAGGAAGAGAAGAGGAGAAGAGGAGGAGGAGGAAGAGGAGGAGGAGAGGAGGAGAAGAGGAGGAGTAGGAAGAGGAGAAAAAAGAGAGGAAAATAAGCTAACCATGAGCCCTATGAGCCAGCCAGCTAGCAAGCAGCACCCTCCCTGGTTCCTGCTGTTCTTGGGCACAGTGAGTGAGTTCCCTGGACAGAGGCAGTGCTGCACAGGGTACCAAACAGCCTTGCCTTCAGGTCCTGCCTTGAGTTCCTGCCTCAAATTCCCTCAGTGATAGACCATGACCTGGAAGTATAAGCCAAATAAACACTTTTCTCCCCAAACTTTTTCTTTCACAGAAAGAAAACTAGAGCCGTTGCTCACTGAACCTGGAGCACCTGGATTCCCTTGGGCTGGCTGGCTAAGGAGCTCCAGGAATCCACCTATCTACTCCCTTCCCTCAGCACCGGGGTTACAGAGAGGTATCTCTGTGTCTTTTGCATGGGTGCCAGGGATCTAAACTCAGGTCCTCATCCTTGTGTGGCAAGCACTTTACCCAACAGAGCCATCTACCCAGCCCCTGGATGGAAAGCCAATGAGGAAGAAAAAGAATGGCCCATGCCTTTAGTTATTTTGACAGTAAGAAACCATAGTAAGTGCTTGATTCTTTTTCTCTGCCTTATTTTGTTTTTGATTCTGTTCTTTTAATTCTCAAGGTGTGCAAGCAGCAGTTCTTTTGTAGTGAGCACACTAGCTTTGGAATTAGATTAGGTGTGAGCAGTACTACCTTTTGCTCCCTTTGTAATCACAAATGTATTTTCTTCTCAGTGGCATCACTCTCCTCATCCCTAAAATTAGTGTGAAAAACTTCCACTCTCTGAGGTAATGCCAACGAAAGAGCTTTGTGAGTCCTAAATCTGAAACAGTGTGCACAGAGATTAAAGAAGTCTGCAATTCTGTTACCTAGGGCTGTCTTGGAAGGTCTTCAAACTAACAAGACCTTTAGAATTTTACCATTAGAGGATCCTTTTGTGAGACTTCTAGACCTTTTGGTTCTCAAGAGCTGTCTATTAAGATTAATCTCTCAGAAGTAGAGGCACAGGATTGATCCTTCCAGATGTGTTTGGAAAAACAGAAGTCTCAGGGATGTGACTTCAAGGGTCTGAAAGTCTGTCAGAAGGTAGACAGGTCAGACTTCTGAGCGATCACCTAGGCAACAGCCGGGACTTCCAATGGATGTAGCAAAGGGCAGATTAAGTATCCAGGAAAAAAGAAAGCATTCTTTTGAATATAGTCTTAGGAACAGAAGCAACTACTCTGCTAGACTGGGGCAGTCAAGGAGGGACTTCTGACTATTTAAAGGGAGGGGTCAGGGGAAACTGCAAGGAGGCAGGTGGCAGAGCAACTTGTTGACCTGACTTGGAAAGCCTTGTTCCTACTAGAAAGGCAGCATGGAGTGAAGATGAGGAAAGGAGGGGTCCGTGGGAAGAAAGAAAGGAAGAAAGCGAAGCAGGAGGGGACCAGGAGTCAAGGCCCATCTTCGTCCTCCTCTGGCTCCGCTGAATGAACCAGTGTTCTGAGGGCAGTCCTGTCTCTGGCTGCGTTAGGCCCCAGAGCCTACAACTGTACACATTCCACTTATTCACTCAGTACTCGGCAAACTTTCACAGGCCCGAGAGTCAACTTCTCCCGCAGCAGACCCACGTGGGACTGAAAGCACTGGCAAGCTTCTTGCCTGGCGACCAGCAGAGGGCAGGAGAGACACACAGATGCCAAACCTTGCACAGCCCTGTGGGGGTAAAGTGGGTCACATACTTGGTCCTGCCAAAGGGCAACACTGCCAGGAGGTGGGCACATTGGGCCATTCCAGCATGGAATGCGAGGCCTCCCCTACCACCTGCCAGGACTGGGGTTACTCCGGCCTTTCCGGCTTGCAGATGGAAGGGGGAGATGGATAACAGGGGTTGGTTTGATTTATTTTATTTTGATGTGGCTTGTGCTTCTTTAGCTTTTGAGACAGGCACTCGTGCTCTCATGACCAACTCGGGGTCTTCCTGCCTCAGCCCCATTACACCACCACATGCGGGCCGAGATTAATGACATGGAATGGCTCAGGGTTATGGCAAGAAAGCTGGATGTTCTCTTACTAGCAAACCATTTTAAGTAGCTGAGCATACCTCAGGCCAGTTTTAGAGGAAAGGGGAGGCAAGGCTGGCAGAGTAGGGATGAGTAGGGCAGCTTGCCTCAGCAGAATGTGCAGAAGAGTCCAGGGCTCTCTTTAGATTTAAATTTAAAAATTTTTAAATTTATTTTTGTATGTGTATGAATGTACTGTCTGCATGTAGGTTTGTGCACCGTGTCGTGCAATGCCTCAGAGGTCAGAAGAGGGTCTTGGATTCCCCTGGAACTGGAGTTCTCCTGGAATTGGAGTTACAGACAGTTCTTAGCCACCATGTGGGTTCTGGGGATCGAACCTGGGTCCTCTGCAAGAGCAGTCGGTGCTCTTAACCGCTAGGCTATCTCTCCAGCCCCCAGGGCTCTCTTTAGGTTGAGAGAAAATGTCCATTTATTATTTGGAGGGAGGGGAGGCACTAAGTGTTTGGATGTGGATATATCTGATTTCTTAGTGATTAGGGGGCAAATCTGTAGTCAGGTTGGCTTTTTGTCTAGGTTTTCCTAACTAGATGTCATAGGACCTTGGGTTAGTCCTTTTCAGACCTCATTTTCCTGTTCTGTAAACTGGTGGAGCTATTGTCAAGGTTAAATGGAAGAACACCCCAGTGTGTCAAAGTGTGCTTGGGTCTCCTCTCCTTCTGTCCATTGTGGTAGGGTAGCACATGCTGGAATCACATCTGTAGCAGGTGCGTCTTTAGTGGGGCAGGGAAGAGGGATGCCCAATAAGCTGTTAGTCCTACAGGGTGAATGCATCCTTCAGGAAGTGGCTGTTTGGGTAGTCTCTGTGGGGCCATAGCATCCTGCTAGAAAGTGATAAGGGGGTCTAGCCCCTCACGTCATAAGATCTTTGAGGGCTGAGAAATTAGTGAATTGGAACAGTCTGGAATGAAAGGGGACTTGGAGATGGAATGAAACTCCAAATCACCTCATGGATTTGGTGATGGTTAGAAGGGCCACTTGAACCCAGCCAAGGACTGGTTTATATGAATGAGCCTTGAGGACATTATGTTAAGTGAAATGCTTCAGGGGTAGAAAGACTAATACTTAATGTTCTCATATAAGGAAACTGTAAAGTTGGCCCATTGAAAACTAGAATAGTGATTACCAGAGGCTGGAAGAGCAGGAGGAAGAGGATGGGAAAGGGTCAATTGATAGGGACTAAGATACTATTAGACAGAAGAAATAAACTCTAGTGTTCTATGTTACAGTAGGGAAAACACAATGTATAATAATTTATTGTATTTAAAAGAAAAGAGTTTTACTGTTTCCAACACAAAGAAACAAAAAGTTTGAGATGGTGAATAAGCTAATTATACTAATCTGATTGTTACATATCATATACATATATCACAATATTTTTGGTCTTTTTGAGACAGGTTCTTCCTATAGCCCCAGCTGTCCTGGAACTCACTATGTAGATCAGGCTGGCCTTGAACTCACAGAGATCTACCTGCTTCTGCCTCCTGAGTGCTGGGATTGCAGGTGTGCACCACCATGCCTGGCTTTTTATCCCAATTTATCACCTTATACTCCATAAATATATAGTCAGTTCAAGACAAATTTTTTAGAAGAAACTTTCCTTTAAAAAAATTAGACCATTTTTTCCAGTTTGCGACTATTTTCTCCTCTAAGACTCTGAAGCAAGACCTGTGCTGTCCAGGCCTTGCCAAGAGAGAGAAGGCAGGCTTGGATGCTTCTCCCTCAAGGTTCAGCAAGGTGCTAACTCCATGTTGCTTATTAATGAGGCAGGAATCTTGGAGAACTAGTTTGAGTTCTTCATTTTGCCGATTAAAAAATAAGTGAAAATGAGGCTCAGAAAACCATGAGACCAGGGAAAGAAATGTTTGCATTTTTTCTGCAGTTAGAATGGTTCTCTGTGACTATTTGGAGAAAGTGGCTGGAGCCTATAGCGAGCCCTGTAAGTCTAGGTGTCTCTCTGTGTCTCTGGGGAATGCTTTTTGGGCAGTCCTTCCAGTTGAATGCCAGTCATTGCTTGTATTACTCAGTCTTGGGGGTAAGACAGCTGGGACTCTCCTAGCCTGGCCTTCAGGACTCTGAGGACAGCAAGTGCTCCGAGGCTAATGAGTCCTGCACTAGGTGTGTCGTGTTGGGCACATGATGTGATAAAACAGTCCTGTGAGTTGGAATCCCAGCACTACTGTGTACTAGCTGAGACCTGAAACAAGACACTGTCACTTCAGCTCTCAGTGTCATCTCTACTACAGTGGAGGCATCATAGTATTTACTTATAGCTGCTGGGTTTTTTTTTTCCCCAGCTTCTCTTAATCTGAAATTGGAAACAAGTATATACTAAGCAGCATTCTTTTTTCCCTGGGAAAGCCAAATAGTAGAAACCAAAAGTTGCAGGAGAAAGATGGTCTTTGGAATTTTCCAGTCCAGGTACTGGAAGCTTTTGATTAGAACAAATCATCTACAGCTAGGAAGTAGGGCCAGGGGCTAGCAGGTGTCTCCCTGCTCCCAGATTACTGTGACCTTATCTTAGCTGCGGAATCTCCTGGTGCCTTAGTGTCCCCCTCTAGACGATTTAAATTGAACATACTAACCCTGAAGGTCCTGCAGCTCTGCAGTTGCTGAGACTTAGTCATAGAACCCAGCCTCTTGTTTTTTGGGATGCAACCCAGGCCTCAGGCTGCTGAAGTAGCTGAGGAGGCAGCACTTGGATGGTACCTGGCCTGTTTCCCAGAGGTGGTCACTCAGCCCCAGAGAACCCCTAGTTTACTGGTTTGGATGCTGTGAAGGTCCAGGCAACAGAGACTTTGGCATTTTGGCATTTCAGCTTTTCAGGGAAGGATGAGGACAAGCAGGGCTGGCAACACAGTGACAAACAGCTCAGAGCTCACATTCTGTGGCCTTGCTTTGGAATCTCCAACCTTAGTCACCTGGGAAGTGATTAATCCCTGGAGGAAACAATGGTTGGAGAAGTTTCCCCTTTGAAAAGGCCTGGTAAAATAATGAATTCCACTTGGGGGTGGGGATGGGGTACTGTAGGGAAAGCAAACATGACTGGGAGCAGGTGCCCCATCTCTGACTCGGACGTCAGTAAGCTGTGATTCAGCAGCTGATGGTGCGCGTGGCATTGAATAACAGCCGGAGGTGTCACCAGAGAGCTCAGGCAAACCTCACTCACTAGGAGGACTTGCTCCATGAAACGTGTATGCAGCTTAGACTCCAAACTTGGAGTGGGGAGAAATTGGAGAAAGACACAATCTTAGAAGGATACAAGGGTCCCCTGGAGGTATCCTAGAGGTGGCTTCCCTCTGTGGTCAGCCAAGGGATGGGCAACTTTCCCCCCTTTAAGCAGGGAACTCTCCTAAATACCTGACTCTGACTCTGTTCAAAATGTATAAGCATGGGCTGGAGAGATGGCCTAGTGATAAAGAGCACCAACCGCTCTTGCAGAGGACCCGGGTTCGATCCCCAGCACCCACATGGAGGCTGAGAACCGTCTTTAACTCCAGTTCCAGGGGAATCCGACACCCTCTTCTGACCTCTGCAGCACTGCACAACACGGGTGTACAAACCTACATGCAGACAGTTCATTCATACACATACAAGAATAAATAAATTTTTTTAATTAAAAAAATTTAAATGTATAAGCATGTGTTGACTCACTGAATCTAATGACCTCTGCAATCGGCAGAGGCTGGTGAGATTATGGTTCTCCTCAATTGATGACAGAAGACCAAGATCTAGGTGTAAGTGTCCACCCAGAGTCACTCAGCTGCTAAAATTTGGAGCGGAGACCCATGCTTGTCTATCTTTGAATCCTGTGTTCATTCCAGCAGGATGGCCTCTGGTGGCCACATAGCAAGGTTGGACAAGACCCCACCTCATCCCATGCAAAATGGAATGATTTGGGCAGAAAGGTAGACATTTTCAGGGAAAACCAAATATTCTGGTTGCCTGACCCCACTGGAAGCAGGAAAGTGGAGCAGTATTCACAGGGTCACCACACGGGTGACCAGGGGCCCTTAGTGTCATCCAGACTCTCTCTTCCTGTAATATTTCAGATTAGCACTTGATGCCTCCATTTCCACATGATTACTCCACTCCAGGACTTCTTGGTGACTCAAGCAGAGGCAAAAATCCTGGCCTTACAGAGGCAGGCAGAGCCACTGGAATCCCGTTAAAGGCCTCTCCATAGTCAGTTGACCTTGAGAAAATTTCTAAACACTATGCCTGGACTTCCTCATTTCTTTAAACAATGACTATCAGCTACATCAAACAAAGCTTTATAGCTTTGCTCTAAGAATTGAATCAGTGCCCTCCCTTCCTAACTGGGAGAATATTCAATAAGTGCTACTTTGCATGGTATACAAATCAGGAGCTTCATTGCAAGGAAAAAGAATGAGAATAATCACTGAGCACTTATGAGGTACCAGTTGCATTTAGTTCTTTATTTGCAAATATGATCTCAAGTAACTTTCTTAATACTCCTATAAGGCAGATAGTATGTATCCCCCATTTTTCAGATAAAGAAATAGAGGTTCTGAAAATTTAGGTTGCCACTCAGGGTCAAGGTGCTTGAAGTTCAAGTGCCGAACATCTAAGCTACTCTGCAACAATTCTTGCTTTCCTGTGGTTACTGCAGGAACTTTCCAGAAATGAGCTCCCACTCTAGTTTTAGTTTTTGTTTTATGAGACAGGATCTTGTCCAGGCTGACCTCTGCCTTACCATACTCCTGCCTTAGCCTCCAAGTGCTGGGATGGCAAGGATGACCTGGCTTCTGTTTAGATTTCTATTTAGAGTAAGCCAGAACTTCCCACATGAAGCCTTGTATCCCTTATGCTAATAGTTACCCCATCATCTAGGAACACTCTAGTTGTGTTTATCCCTCTCGTTTTCCATGTATTACATCTATATGTTTGTTTCTTACACTGGGCAGATGCTCTGTGAGGGTACACAGAATCTTTTTTTTTTTTTTTTTTTTTTTTGGACAGAATCTTGTCCTATTTCTCCTTATTTCCTTTCCACTGAACTTTTACCCCAGTGGGTTTTTGATCAATGTCCATTGACTTAAGGTACGCATTAGGCAGAATGAGCAAAGTATGAAGACCAGGTTGGAATCTTTGCTCCCATTGACTTAGGGCTGTGGGCAAGTGACTCAACTTCTCTGCTTGTCCTGTGTTGTCACCACTGTCAAATGAGATGGCAGTATGTATTATTGTGGGAATTTTGAGGAAATGAAATGAAAAATCCAGGTACAGATTTTTACCTGGCACATGTTACACATTCAGTCAACAGTGGTGTTCTAGGACCAGTTTATGTACTTGTTAGATAGCCAGATGAGGAAAAGAAGAGGCCAGAAGGCTTGGAGAACAGGGACATTACTAAAGATGAGAGTTGTTTACATCTTGGAGGGTGATGAAACACAGATACATGAAAAACAAAGGAGGTATTTTAAGGAAAGTTCAGTAACATGCAGCAGAACTAATAAATTGAGCATAAGGCTTCTGAGACAAGGTGGGGAGGTTTTATCAGAGGGGAGAGAAGTAGAGAGCAAGCAGCACCTAGATACTCTGTCCTGGATGAAAGAAGGGCCTGTGGAAGAGCCCTACCAACAAAACAAGAAAAAGGCTGGGTCAAGGGAGGAGGAGGCTGGGGTGGGGGGTTACAGTCTAAGGTGGCTGCGGTAGGAGGAGGCAGGGGTGGGGGGTTACAGTCTAAGGTGGCTGCGGTAGGAGGAGGCTGGGGTGGGGGGTTACAGTCTAAGGTGGCTGCGGTAGGAGGAGGCGTGAGCGCTGCTTATCCTGGAGTGGGGCATACCAGCCCCGTTACCGCCGGTATGAAAAAGGCCTTCCTCATTTTTTTTTGTGTGTGTTTTTTTT